>NMRA01000293.1:510997-546619 GCA_002633005.1 Phoronis australis | reverse complement strand
GTAAGCTGAAAATGGCTGGAGTCGGTGACCCGTATCACAGTGACAGTTGTGTGAGTGACGGAGACCTTGTTCACAGCAGTGGTGACGAGGAATTTTTTCACGGACATGCAGTGGGTGGGTACATGTTAGAGCCCGAGTACAACGAGGCAGAGTACGCACAGGCACAGGCAGCTATTGAGAGAAACGAGGTGGTTACTGAGGGCAGATGTGGCGACACATCTTGGTGTAAATGCACCGTGTGCGTTGTTATGCCTACGTCAATGGAATGCTTGTGCTGTTCAGAGTTCGACGAGGCCAAGCCACTACTGGACAAGGTTAAGTGGACCTCCGGCATACCACGGACAGAGGAACAACTGTCCCACTTGCCAGTGTCCCGCGACACACTCCCACTGGATGGTGACCTGAGCACCCAAACTGCTTACATCGTGTCGTGTGACTCCCTCGTCACACACCTGGTACCTTCTAAATAGCTCCAACACTTTAGACAAGTCCACAATAAACTTATCAAAGTTTGACTCACCGATCTGTTTACTGGACGACGAACTGTCCTCTTCACTGGGTGTCGAACTGAGCCTGTAATCACTCCCACTACTCAATATCGCTGCAGGGTTGCTTAGAGGCTCTGGGCTGGAGAAAACAGCACAGGGCGAATCACCACTGGTTCCAGGAATTGCACGCTCTGGGGTACGTTCGGAGGCACGGGTGACAGTAGATGAAGTGCCTCCACTGGCTCCAGTCACTGTACTGGCCACAGCTCGCGAGGCTTCTCGCTCCAAAAACGCTCTTCTCGGGGGTGGTAACGGGGCACTGCCGGGAATCAACACAGACGGAATGGCACCCTTCTTCAGACGTTGTTTCGCAGGGACCTTCATCAGTTCAGCGTACAAATCCCTTTCGTAATCGGACGGCAGAAAGTGCTTGCCACACACACGGTAATTCTCCACTGGTTTGTACGTTGCGTGGACGGGTAACGCTGCGTTCTTCACACGAACGAGCCAAGTACGGCGAAGTGTGTCATCCATCGGAAAGCGATGCAAAGGTACTCCCAAAGCGCGCGTGCACCGATAATTAGTACATCCTGGTACGCAGCAACAGTGTGGCATGTTGACTGACTAGTAAATGAAAGCAAACGACGATGGAACTTAACACAACCGAGGTAGAACAATGACTGACTCGGCAGCTCTTACAGTCAGACCATATGAAAAGAAATTGGCGCGAAATGCTTGCCTCCTAAAACGTCACTTCCGGAGTAGCGGACGAGTAATTAATAAAATTACGAAAACCTGTAATTAAATGGAAATTATGTCTAGGATAACCAACCAACCCTATTTTAGCTCAAAATGACATGGAAAAAGGTTGCCTTCGCCTTTAAGTGGAAAATTTGTCTGGGATAACCAACGAACCTTATTTTTGCTAAAGAAGACATGAAAAAGGGTTGCCTTCGCCTTTAATTACTTAAATCAGAAACTTAAGTCACATTTAAGATTTCTTTCTTAGAACGGATTTCTTACAAATTGAATTTTTATCTTAAAATTTAAGAATTGCGCTAGCTAACACAGTTTTCTTGGAACGGCGGGCCTCAGTGCGTTACTTCCCATTGAGAGTAAGATTTGCTCGACGTTGCAAATAACGAATAGATAACATTTTATTTGACTTTCAAATAGTATTAGATGTCGACCGTACTATAGTTTCACACACACACATATATATACAGGCCATATATATAAAGCTATTTTCTTTGCAACCGATCTAACTGGCCAACTGGTTTCCAGAGTGAAACTACAGTATTGCTGATAGATGTCATGCTGTACGTGAACTTGGATCCTGCTTAATCTCAAGAATAAGCGGAGGTGAGTGTTGCGTGAACTTGGAGTTCCAAGATCACTTGCGTGATTAAGCAAACTGCCAAACCCCGAACGTTAACTTGGAATCTTGCGTGAACTTGGAATTTTAAAAGCGGCTGCCTGGCACACAATCACAGAACAAGGCACTTGGGCTGAAATCGTTACTGAACCGGTAGGCTACGGAGAGAAAAGATTTCTAAAAAATCGAGATAAAGCTCCCGTGGCCTGGTGATGAATACTGCTTAGTACCGAGGGACTGGAATAAAGAATCATTTAAGGACTGTATTGTGATTACATGTTTCTCAGTAATGCACGAGGCATTCAAGGTGGCCATTTGAGTCGTATTATTTCTGTGTTGCTGCCTATTCCAATATAAAAATAAAGCTGGATGTTTGAAATTAGTGCCTGGTTGACGTTTGATCAAGAGGTGAATTAAACACTCACTAACTGGTTGCAATACATTTTATATGCATTTTCTATTAATTTCGGAAGACTTCTGGACGAGTTTATTCTACCCCGTAAATTCCAAGTTTAAGCAAGATACGCCCTTGCTTTAACTTGGAACAATTCAATTTCTGCTTTACAAAAGATCAAATGGCAAACCGAACATTCGGTAACTGGTTGCAAGACATTTTAAATGCATTTTCTATTAATTTTGGAACACTTTTGAGCACATTCTCAGTTTTTTCTACCCAATTCCAAGTATAAGCAAGGGCGTGGCTCGCTTAAACTTGTTTTATCAGCACACCAGTTTACACAACTTCTGGTTAATTTTTTGATCCCACACGTTTAAGAGTTAGAGTGAGAATCTTTGGATCATCTTGTGAAGTGTTGCCGCACTCCCCTCTCTCAGCTCCCCATGAGCAAGCTCATCATCATTCTTTGACTTCATTGGCTATTTGTTTTTTCCTTTTGCTGTCATAATTTTTTCAAGAAGATTCTACACTCGCTTTCACCTCGGTGCTGCAACAATTTGTTTACCCCTGGCTGACAGGCCACATGGAACAACTCCTGGGTGAGTCTTCAGTTTAGAAACCCTTGTTCTCAGTGGTTTGGTCTAAAAGTACATGTCTGGCCTGTACTTTTCAAAACCCTGGTCGAGTGTACCTTCACGTCGTGTGTAACGTGTTCATTGAAGCTCGCCTCACATTAACAGTGAACTTGTTTCCTGAAATGAGAATAAATTCGTTTGTGAAACTAAAATTATACTTGATGTACATTAAGTGTTCATGGCATTTAATGGAAATATGCTATGTTGTTGTTCAGTTTTGATACGAAAGTAACACAGTAACTATAATTCATTGCTCCACACTTATTTTGTAACCTTTTTCACGTTTTATAAGTAAAAGTTCATTCCTGTTCGACACACCACAATGCGTTCCCGATCGCATAAACAAACACAAATTTGCGTTCCCGATCGCTTATCGTTGCGTTCTCGATCGCATCTTTAAAAAGAAAAGCATCGAAAAACCAGAGATCCTGACAAAACTACAAAAAACAAGCGTTTTTTGCGTTATATTTTCACACGTCATTTCTTCATAACTCCATGGTCAATTTATTGATTTAGAGCCAAAAATAACGACAATTTGCCAATGACATACAAATCACCTTCGGCTTAAGCGATGCCTCGGTAAACGTAACTTTTTTCCTACAATTGGGAGAGACACTAGTCTAAACCTCTACCTGCCCGTCCTAAATGTGTTACGCCTTGAAGTCATGCCTCTGTTTTCACATTGGAAGAAAAAACAACGAAAATTCATCAAATTTACTCACCTTGCCTGGCTTCGCTTCTCGCCCCAAATTTCGTTCTCGATCGCTTTCCGGTCGTTCTCGATCGCGGGTTGGCCGGGGTGGTGGCGGATTTAGGATACCATAAGGGAGCGGCCCAACATGTTGCCTCAGAGAATTGGGCAAAGCGCGAGTTATGTGCACAGGGAGCCCGAAATTTGTGAGAAAATCTATCGGTGGACTAAAAAAAAAACGGGAATACGATTCCGTCACAATCTGGGATCTGAGCCCCCCCCCATCCGCTACCGGTCATAGTTACTGAACTCCTGGTTCTTTTTCTTCGCGCTTCTCGTTGCTTCTGCTTCATTTTGCTGGGGGCAGGCCCCCTGGGTCCCCGCCTATGCTATAGACAACTAATTACAACCTATAAATGAATGAGTTGACTGTTAACAGGTTTTGAATGTTCTCATATAGATGATAAGATTTTTCTGCCCTACGATATTTTTACCTTTCTCTGCTCAGTACAGATCCACATAACAATACATGTAGGCCCTATGTAAAGACTTCATGATGTGCAGACAAAAGTGCCCCGTGAAATAATACTGTCCATACCACTTGCTTTGGCACAATATCTTACAAACCACTGCCCAGCAGTTCGCTGTTTGAAAAGTAACCGTGTTAGACTGAGTGAGGTAACATATGCATATGCGTCTTTTGCAGGTTATCGACATCTCTAAATACAGTTGATAACATTTAACAACTGGACTGAAACATGGTGGCATACAGTAATATTTGATAAAAATGTTCCCATGTGAGTGAGGAGCATACAGAGGTAATGACATATCTAAGTTGTGTTAATATTGTTTTTTCGTTATGCAAGATAGGTGATTTTCAGCTTTTTTATGCAGTTGTCATTGTCTTTGAAGGTTGTCCTCTACCAGGAAAGTGTTTTTTCCTCAGAGAGTTGTGTTCTGTATTGCGAGTGTCTGATTGTCATTAGACCTGATGACATCACACAGAATACCAATGAAAAATTAATATTCATTAAGTTGCACATTTAAAACGAAATTAGTATTTCCACTTTATTTTCCAAAAATAACACCTTTACTCAACAAGTGTTATCTGAAATTCTTCTTAATCAGACTTAAGAAAGGATCCAGATCCCCGTGCTTTTGAGGCCTGCTGCTAACGATTGACGATGTCATAGTGAGACATAAAATGAAAACACGTCCACCAATTACTAGCAAATTGCGAGCTCTAAGCACTGGCGTATACACGGGGGGATGAGGTGACAGGTACAACGGGGCATGATAAACTTTTCAATGCAAAACCCCTCTCGGTACCGCGGTAGGTACTCGCTAGTTATTCATTGTTTCCGACCTAGCTCTTAATCCTTTTCATTGCAAAGGTTCCAGGTTGCCAGTCACTCACCCAAATATCCCAGTCAAGCCACCTCATGGAAACAATTGCCAAGACCAGAATAACATGCATAATGGGCAATAAAAATAATTTAAACACAAACAATAACTCATGGCTATCAAATTCGTGTCCACGAGACTGACCATTCAAAATTTTACTTAACAGTTGCACACTAGATGTCGCAAACGCTTGCTTAATCTCAAGATCACTTGCGTGAACTCGGAGTAGAAATTTATTCCAAGTTCACTCACGATTCCAAGTTCACGCATAACAGTCGCAATACGCATTATCTGCAACCCGAAAGACGTCGCTTTGTAGTATTTATGGGTGAACTAATAATTCTCAGGGCGTTACCCACTGATTACAATTTAAAAAAACTGTCATAAAGTCGTAAAATACAATTTATTGTATACTGAAATCTATCAAGAAGTGTTTTATTTTTAAGAATACGCCTGCCCATTCGCAATGATATTACCTTATTATACTTTTTAACAAACTTAAATCCTTTGTGTCCCCGTTTAATTGAACTCGTCCAATTGACTGCTGCGGCAGCATCATTCAGTTGTGCAGTTTCCGGAGCAGGCGACCAGGTAACTGCAGGTAAAGTGTCGGGATAAAATGTCATTATTGTTTCTCTGTGCAGCTTCCATTATTTCTCATAATTTGGATGCCCACACTTAACAAGAATGCGAGTAATCAGTAATCTTCCCGAGACGGGTTGAATAACGGGATGTCATTGACAATGTCGACATGTTATTGACTTGTTTGCTGTTTACCTTACGACACGTCGAGTTCTCACAGCCACTCGACCCCAGACGCATATACTATAATGAATGTAGTGTCATGACGCTCGAGCAGCTGTGGCATAAGTGACTGAGTGTGTCTGTTGATCTGTCCGAGTTCAGAGGGTAGTAGGCGACTGTAGTTTAGTTGAAGTCTGGTAGGTGTGACTGTGCCCGGTCTCCAATCTCGTACTCAGAGTCGAATCGTGCTCAAACTCAAACTTCATTCTAAACTCGAGTACAGACTCAGCTTTTGTGTATTCAATGTCATACTCGAAAAATCTGTTCTCCAAATTTCGAGCATGTTCTCAGTTTTCGAGTATACTCGAACTGAAGTGTATCTCATCTATATTTTAAGTAAGATTTTGCATAAAATTTCAAGTATAATGCTCCAAATTTCAAGTTTGGTCTGGCAGTGTGCTTGAAATCCTACTCGTCGAAAATAAATACGAGCGAGAGAACAAAATATCGAAAGGCCACCGACAGACACAGCAAGTCTAAAAAAACTAAGTCTTCTTACCATATATTTCAGCGCTTCAATTTCAGTTCGGAGATAATAATTTTCATTTTAAATCTTCGTATTCTTCACCTTATTAACCCGCCGTATCACTGCGTGTCATCGCCGCCAATTCATAAACTCATTACTCTACGATTCCTGGCAACAGGTGCATTCTAATCCGTTGTCGACGAGTCATCACAAGTGTCAAAAGTAGTTGTGGGAAAAGTTGTGTGAGAAGTTTGTGCTGCCCTTATTTCAGTAGGTGTGTCTACGGTTTTCAGGGTTTCCAAACGACGAGGAGGCGAGGAAAGTTGAAACAGTTTGCTTCCCTGTCAGGTACATTTCACATCATTGTTTAGTCATCTATAATTCCTCAATCCCCGAATGGTATTCCAGATTTTGTTTTCTGATTTCTAAGTCTGCAGGTCCCGTTCACTGGTGAACTCTGAATGCCTGCACATGTGTTGTTTTTTTAACTCACATGCCAAATGTCAACTAACTTGATACATCGGGGTAAAATACAAAGATACAGTATCAAAGTTTTGACATCAGCGTAGGCCTACACAGCAATGGGTTCTATGTCAATACTAAAGTAGCAAGAGAGAACACACATGGAACAGGGGTCCGTTGATGTGATTTAATTAAGCTGTTACAAATTTCTTAAGATATTGTTGGGACATGAGGAACTCAAGAAGTAAAGCTTAATAATTATCAAATGTATCAAAGAAATGGTATAAGAATATTGTATTGAAACTGAAAAAATGAATAACAGTTACAGAACACTCAGAATTCCACGTCATACTCTTTTAGTTGTAGTGACAGCAGACGATAATGTAGGTGCTGGGGTGGTCTATGCCAATAGGGAGCGATGAATCAGCGCGACTTTGTGTGGTTTTGCATTTCACATAATAAAGAGTTCCATAGCAACTTGAGTATGAGTGTCAGATTTGAGTATGTTTGGAGTCTACTCGAAATGCGACATTAGATACGCTTTTTTGAGTACGACTCCAGTGAGCACGGTTTTGAGTACGAAATCTCGAGTATGAGTAGGAGTCTGAGTACGGAGATTGGAGACTGGGCCCTGGTGACGTTATCTTTTTATAACATACCTCACACACGCAGAAGTTTGTTCTGAAAAGGTGGAGTTAAGCGCCCATTGGTAGGGCAGGATATTGCAGCCATTGACTTAAAGAGTTAGGTTCTTCCTCTGAATATTATTGCCTGGTTCTCAAAATCAGCATGCAGGGACTAATCATTGCTCTGTGTGACTAAGACAAGTAAGCGAGTGTGGTTGGTGATCTGAATCGGTTAGTAGAGTGAGTCAAAATTGAGAGGAGACAGTCAGGACCTTTGACTCTGACTGTCTTGTTTAGTGTTGTCACTTTTGTTGCCAATTGCTCTGCGTGTATCTGATCTTTATTCTGCCTACCCTGGTTCTTGTAGAAAAATCCACTTCTCCATTGTCAATATATAATGCACCTGCGCTGCAAGCATATAAGTTGACCATCCAAAGCAATCAGTTAATAGGCACTTCTCTGTTAAGCAATTTTTTTAACTAAGTCACATGTGGAACCGAAAATTCATAGCAGTTCTCTTGATCATGTAGTGCAAATAGGAGGGCGGTCCTGCTTTTGGGGGTGTGTTTGTGAGTTCGGAAACTACCCTTCACCATATTGAGTCCTATGTGTGCCTCTCCGGGTCATGGATCTCAACTAAGTCAGGCTCCTATGTAGAAAAATCTACCTGTTCACTCTGCCACCAGTGTGCGAGTCGAACGTCCAAATCATTCAGCCAAGAAGCAGTTAACCAAATTAGCATGCAATTTAGAGATGATTTATTTGACTTGTACATATTGCACCAAGAACTGGAAATTTATATCACTCGTGGCTATCATCTGCAAATCAGTGAAACAGAAGAGGCGAATGTGTTAAAAGATCATGTGAATAACAAAAATAGGTAATCCTGCATTTTTGCCATCTAAATTTTCCAGAAGTGGTGGAAACAAGTTACATCCTATGGATAATGCCTGGTGTTATGGAAGTAACTTGTTCTCAGACTTTCAGTTAATTTAAATGGCTAACCCGTCACAAGCTTCAAACGCCATAACCAATTGTCCAAAACGGAAGCAGAAGCTGAATTATTTACGAATGCTGTATGCAGTCTACCAGACATATCGCTGCAGATTCTGGAGCAGTTGATGTTTAGGGAACAGGAGTGAAAAGCAAAGTCTTACTACAGGCCATATGGAGAACTCCTCCCAAGGAGCAGAACCCTTACTGCCCTGTACAAAACACTTATTTTGCACAGTAGAAACTTGTCGCTCACACAATGAACCCTATTACTGCTGAAGCTGACCAGCATTCAGATAGTGCACCTTTACCATGAACAATATATTACGGTAGAGTGCTAACTGGTCACCAGAGGTCTGTGCATTGTAGTTTGGAAGGTGTTAAGTATTTTGGCATTAGAGTTGTTTATTAACTAGACCTATAAACTTAACTAACCACTGACATCATGTATCATTATTTTAATCAAAGATATGTGCATCATGGCTGGGTTGAAATTGAAATTATATTAATTTTATGAGCCCATATGTTTACATGTTGTCTCTATGCCATCGTCTCTGTCCGGCATCCTCTGCCGTCTCTCCAAAATCCCCCAGAGGATCTTCATGACAGTTGACAGATGTGTTTCTATGCACTGAATCTTCCTGCAGACAGAATCAATCCATGAACCTTGTCTGATTTTATATGTAATTAGAGATGTAGTTTAGCTGTGTGGAAAATCCAAAAGCTTCCACCCCTAAACATGAACCAATCTATGGTTTACAAAGAACTTGAGGTGACCAGTGCGTGGTGCTTTCGTTTTGTGTTCTATTCTGCTACCTTATCTGACACTAAACCGAGACTTAATGGGTCCAGTACACTAAAATCTGACCAATTTCGTACAAAAATAATTTACAAAATTGCCCTTTTAGATTTTCAATGTCTCCTAACGTTGAAAATGTACACTTTACAAAAAATTGTCTGATGAAAGATGTTGGAGAGAATTTGAGCACGAGTTATCAGATGGTACTTCTATTGGTTCACTAACCCTGGGGAACAGGGAGTGGTGTGTATCTAATTATGTTATTTACCTTGTTTGTATATGTATATCCTTGTATTGTTATTCTACACATGGCTGTGTGTGTTGATCAGTAGAATACATTATGAGCACTTACCGTATATATTCAACAATTTGAAGCATCTGTGATACATACCAAGGTTAGTATGGTAAATTTTCACTACTCTAGGCCTAAAGCTCTAGAGTTACTGGGCATTAACATTTTTACACCTCAGAAATTTATTTTCATCCAAATTATTCTAAGGCTTGTGTTAATATATAGTGGTTATAAATGTGCCTTCCCCCAAAAATGTTGGTTTAAACATTTTAACGTTATTTAAAACTATTCTCAACTTGTTCTTTCTTCATATTAGAGTGAATTTCCAGGCTTGAGAAGAAATTTCCGTTACACAGCTATTGTTTGAGACCAGGCTCGTTAAGTTGGCTTGCTACTCTGGGTCATTTTATGCTGAGCGTGGTCACAAGCACAGGCGACCTTTCATTTTTTCCATATATCCCTGTGAAAACCTTGCTCATCTGAGTAAGATACAAGTTGAAACCAGTTTTAGTGGGTTATAAAATTTTGTTACAAAATGGCTGGGTTTATACTATTTTCTAATTGAACACAATCAACTGTGGGTTCATACTGAAAATTGAAAAATGATCATCATTGCAGTCATTGTGTAAAGAGTTACTCAGTGATGATGCTTGACTGAACTTCGACTAAATGTCTGACAATCAGTATCTAAGTATGAATGTTTTGTGAAATGTTGTCATTTTCTATTAATTTTATTGTCCAAAAACTGATATTGAAGCTAATACGATAATTCGGTTATTAATCAGCCTTAATACCAAATACAAATTATAGGAACTTGACCTACCTTCATAAATCATAAAATCATTAAGTCCTTCTGGCTCAGAGTTTCAAACCATTGATTGGACCCATTATTATGTATCAAATCCATTCATTCAATTAATGTTAGCACTCTGACTAGTACAATGCTCAAAGTACTACTGTTAGCAGACTGAAGCTATTGTGTTGTGTTCTTTATTTCTAGATCTATTACTTGTCCTGTGTTCTTTTAAAGCATGACTTGAATTGACTTCTCACTAGATGCATTCTGTTGCTATGACAACGGTGAATAATTTTTATCCCTTTGTTTGTTAAACCTTGCAGATTCAATGAGAATGTCTGAGAAGGGTAATTAGTTGTCTGCCAAACTGGTCTAATGAGATGTTGCCCATATACACAGCTGTCCAATGTAGTGCAACTCAAAACACATGTGTTCTAATTGAATTTTTATCTTTGGGAAACCTATCAATGTCCATAGTCTCAAGGTCGATATCCATGGTTTCAAGGTTGAACGGTAATATCTCTGGTGACATAATGGAAACTGAAAAACTTGTTTTTTATGCTAATTTTGGATCTTGAATCTGTGACAAAAATTCATTGACCTAAATGGTCATATGGTAAATTCTCACCAATGCCCGACAACATNTACCCCCCCCCCCCGTACTCCTTTTCTAATTTTTCAAGGTTTCCAACATTGCCAAGAATGTCCACATGTGTATGTTTGGTACAGAGCATTGGTAATTCATGGTTCTAAAGTTGTAGAGCGTGACTTACCACAATTTACATACAAAAGTGTGTCTTTTCATCATTAATTCAATACAGCTGAAAATGGTTCATTTTCGGGATCAAAAAGTTTTAAAAAGGGCATGTACTTTGTTCCTTCAGTTAGCATGCTTGTGTTACTAAGGTGATAGTCTCTTTAGTTTTGTTCTAGTAGTCCAAGTTCCGTCTTTTGAGCGGATCCCATTTAAAAAGATGGATTTCCTGATATCCTTGGTGTACCTACTGTACCTGTGACTGAATTTTCTACCAGAACATCATGAAAAATTATTCATTTTCATCTCTATATACAGCCTTCCCTGCTCCAGAAGGCAGGACTGAGGTAAAACCTGACCAATTTCAGACAAAAATAATTTCCATAATAGCTTTTTCTTCGCTTTTCAAGGTCTTCTTGCATTGCTGTGAATGACAACATTTTTTCATAATATTGTCTGTTGGTATCTGTGGTGCAGAACATGGATATGGCAAAGCATCAATTTGGCACCATCTATCTTTAATGGAAATGTGAGAACATACAATTTCACCTGTCCACCATAATGATATAGTGTCCTAAATGGGTGAAGTTTCACCATGTGTTATTTGTACTCTAATTGTATCATAATACTTCACAGCCATAGTAGTTTAAATTCATTTTTAGTTTGAACAGTACTCCTACATAACAATACATTTTGTGCTTGAGAAATAACTCACAAGTGAGCTATGGAGCGTACACATGATACATGTAGGTGTTGCCTTACTCTAGTGTCCCACAGTGTGGTCTAGCGGGATTTGAGCCCACGATGAGACAGGAGCAACTCTATTCTGAACCATGTAGGAATTTTCATGATAGAGGAGTATTTTTACATTGCTCAGAACAATGCAGTAATTTCTACATAGCGCAACAATTTGGGGTGTCATGATCTTTATGGGTATGATATAAAAATCATTTTGAACATCTGTTAAAATGAAAGATGTTTGTACTTTCTCATTGTAACTGGCAGAAATGTGTTATTGTTATGATGTTGTCTTACTTTAAACAAACACCAAACTAGATTGACTGCCAGTGAACTAAAAGAGGTCCTGAAGGAGAATGTTACTTTTTTGCATTTTTATCACTTTGGTGTATTGTGTTTACTCTGAAAGGTATCATTTTGTTTTGACTGCGAAGATCAATCATTAATACAGATTACATGGCGGAACTCAAAATCAAGATTTAAACAAGTTCCGGTAGAATATTAGTGATCATGCCACAACATCGTATGCTTAATGAGCGATTTATATTTACATACAGTTGATATTTGAACTTGCAAAGGTGAACACTATTTTGATATCACACTTTACAATTCCTATGTTGTTACGCTAAGTATGAATTCCTACATGGTCCACTTTCCTATATGATTTGGAACAACTCTACCACAAGGGCACAACACTGCCTCCAGTCCTGTGGGTGGATGTTTAGATTGGAACCTGCAACAACTCTACCACCACATGCTACCCCCTATCATGTGCTGTAGGTAGATGTTTTGATTGGGGCTTCTGTTACATAGTATGTGCCATTACATGTGTTCATTAATGTAGAACAAATAAATAGACCTCTCTGCTTGTGTGAGCAGCTTTGAGCTTATTGGTGATTGGTTAAAGGCTGGGTTGGAGCTGCCTTGAGACTTTATGAACATGTCTTATTGGAGCACTGTATGTATCTTATTGGTGCATTTGAACCAGGAACCAATATTCTCATTTAGAAACTTCCACTTTCAGACCTCCTCTTGAAAGTCTATAAATATGACAAACCTTTTGGGGGTTATCTCTTCAAGGCAGTGACTTGTAATGGTGTTATTGTTATTTTTAAAAGGTAACTAAACTCCAGCCTTGGTAACTCTAACCTTTTTCATTGTGTGGCAGGTGAAGTTTTTGTTATTGCCATTAAACC
The DNA here is from genome assembly GCA_002633005.1 of Phoronis australis. NCBI lineage: Eukaryota > Metazoa > Phoronida > Phoronidae > Phoronis > Phoronis australis. The sequence continues at coordinate 533,703 of NMRA01000293.1, read as the reverse complement.
CTGGGGCTTCAAGCTTTCTATTCCATGCACAAGGCAAATGTAACCCTACCCCTTTACCTAATTGCTGTACCCTTTTCAGGGCATGAATCCCTACTGTGAAATGTCCCACCAGAGTGACTGGAGGTACCTGTATAAGTGCTTCTGTCTTTTGTGCACTGGTGACTGGTTTCAGTGATTTTATTCAGGTGTGTTGTGGTTAGTGGGCAACAGGTGCACATGGGTTTATCATACATCATCAATCTAGAGGTGTTAGTAGTCAAGAATTGTTTGCAGTTGGTGAGCTCTGAACAGTTTCTTCAATCAGTGATAGTGAAACTTATCAGCAAAAGGTGAGATTTTCCTCAACTCCATTTTTAAAGAAAGACATATTTCTTTATGAGAAAGTTGCAACACCACGGCACCTGTTAGTGTCCAGAAAGTGGTTACTTTGATCATTTCTTGCCTTCTCGAGCCATTGGTGGAAGAGATAAGCATTACACCTAAGAATTAAACAAATGCTGATAATAATTCATTATCAGTATCTGTAAAGGTTCCTGGATGGACTTTTTAAAGATTTAAGATCTCACAGCTGGTTTCTTATGTTTAAAGTTTCATAGTGTTTTTAGCCTATGTGAGGAAGATGTGGATTATGGTACAATAATGTGCTAATGTTCCAAAAGGTTATCACAAGGTTGCAATTAAATCAATAACTATCAATGCAGGGATTAGCTTATCCTTGATCCCATTTCAAGGTGTCCTGTGACCTCTATTGTTATAATGGACCTCTGTCATTGTTAGAGTATGTTGTGGTGCATTGGGGTGTGGTGACATGCTCTCTACTCACCCATGTCTTTTTAAATGTGTTGCCTTCATGTTTGAAATAATTCAGGCATCTCAATGCTGGTGTTAATACAATCGAGTGTGGAAATTCAACCAGCTTTGTCTACTAGTGTACTTAATTCACATCTTGGAAATGTGAAGGAATAAAAAGGCAAATTCTGACACCATGTGGAAAAGAACATTTTAAATTGTTAGTACATCATCTTAAATTTGCCACCTTTGCCCTGTACCCACCTTTGTCATTACCTGCTGTGGCCTAGCCCTAACCCCCACCATCCCACCCCACTATCAGTATTTATATTGAAAGGGTTAAGTAAACGTTCCCATTACTTGATTTTCTGTTTGGATGACAAAAGGACCCTCCTTTAAAATAGCCTGGCAGTTACGTAATCAAGGTTAGTTATAATCCACAGGTAAATTTTTCAGGTAAAAATTTTCCTGTTTGGGACAGTCTCTAGAATTAGGGACATAGAAATTCCTGCAATGGAAAGTCCTGCAAAAATTGTAATTTTCTTTTTGTTATTTTTACAACAAGGTTGATTTTGGCGTTCACCATATTTCTCTTCAGTCACTGTGTTTCCAATCTACAGAGTCTGAAAGTGGACATGGAATTAAGTGTTTTTTCATCTCATAATTGAAGGAGATGATCGTTAAGTATCAGTAAAAAGATCACTGTTTTATGACAACACCTATGTCTCCAATCATTCACCATGAATGATTAAACAATCGATAATGATCACACCCTATTGGAATTCATGGGTCTCTCGAATGGTGCTTTGCACACATTGTTCAAATTCGTAACCAAGTTGTAAATTAATCACCAATTTACTCCCAATTCACACAAGATTCCAGATGACCGGTGACGATATGCAAAGTACAACCACAATCTACCAGTTAGATTCCAAAATTTCAGAATGGATAATTTGCCATCTATTCCAGTATTTTTGAGTTTGAGACATCCAATTGCCTATTTCTGGAAATTTCACTGTCGAAATTTGAGATTTTTTGCAGTACTAAAGCCTTTATTCTCAAAATTTTGACTTCAGCACTGTTAATGTATTTGTAACAATTGATGACATCACCCGACGTCCAACCCTATCCCCCTCTGTCATCATCCATCATCTTTTCAAACCCTCCCCTCTGCAGTGATGAAACAAACAATACAAAAAATACATTACCGTGAGTACACTGTTTTTACTTGGAACCAATACTGTTGTTGTAAACAACCCCTTCCCTTTCTCTGTCACCAACCATATTTTTCAAAACACCTGCAGTGATGCAGCAAACAACAGTACAAGAAACCACATAATCTTGATTAAGAGAATGGTACCGCTACCATAAAAACTGTTTTTTAATTAGAATTCCATTGTTGCTGTAAACACCTGTCATTACGCACGCACGCTACCTACAAGGAAAGCAGAATTACGCACGAAAGACAAAAATAACCCAGCTTGTGCTTTAACATTGTGATGTTGTCACAGGTCACAGGATGAAGGACATTTCACAATACATTAATGATGAAGAACGTTGTTTTAATGATATACCTAACCATTAAGGATGAACTGTGACTGATCAACTTTGGTTACTCTTTCATACCTTGAGAACTACATTATCTGTTTTCAAAGTGATCGTGAGTTTTACTGGTTTTCACTATGGTCAGTGTCATGTCATGGCCAAAGAACAGTGATACAAACTGGTACAAGATAGACAGTCCTCCTTCTTCATGGACTGCACGAGTGTCCTTTCTTAAGCCGCATTTACATGGGACACAGTTGTCACGGAGCAACAAACACTGAACAGCTGATTGGGTGCCAACTGTGTGTAAACACCACTGACACAAAGTTGCATGGAGCAGCTTGTACTCCATCAGTTGCTTCAGTTGCAGTAACACGTCTTAACACAAAATGGTACAAGGCAGAAAGGATCATCTCTGTTATGCTTGCACAGTAGCATGTATACGGGTGATCCCCTACGTAGCGTTACTCCTGGTTTGGACATTTGCTATAGTTATTAATTATGCAAGCATGCGCAGACAGTCTTCATGTAAATGACTCATGCTGATCCAGTTTACAATATAATGTCATGTAAATGCAACTAAAGTGGAGTACCATCACAACTGTTCCCTGTGTAAAATCAGCTTAAGTAGAAGATAGGACATCATTATTCACCCATTCTTAACCCTGTGCCCTAGAGTTACATGTAGTAGGTTTAGTCGTATCGTATTAGTAGTTGATGGTGATAGTTGCTGTGTTCCCATGTATATCAAAATCACTGAGATGATGCAGGATTCTTTTTATAGGAATTATTTCTTATTTCTGCTAATCTATAGTGACTCCATGTGATTAAGAATCCCACAGCAAGTTGTGTAGCCCCTATAACCAGGCCTTGAAGACACCCTTATCAGACATCTGTGTCTGGGACTGGTGAAATCTGAATAAATAGGCTTCAGAGCACAACTTGCAATACTCTCACCTATTGGTCAGATCAGTTTGACTTGCACAGTTTATTAATTAAACAAATGTGGAATTGATCCTGCGAAATTTGATAGCACTTAGTGTTCTGGCAAATATGTGCCTGATTTCAAAAAAAATTCCAGGCACTAATTTGTCTGATTAAAATGCTGGGATTATTTCAGACAATTTTCACGTGGTCAGATCTCATTTCATTCGTTTTTCATTAAAAGAGCCAAGAAAGTAAATAGAAAAACTAATATGCATTGACCTGTTCTACTGAAATATGTTGATTATGCACTGCCAAAATATAATCTTTACCTTTAATGTTAATTTTTTATTGTTTTACTGACCGGTAGCAGCAATTCATTTACTAAACATTCAGAACCATTTCGACTCAAATGTAAAAAGTGTTGCCTTGAAAATGATTTTCCACTCTGCCTTATGGTTTATCTCATCAATATCACCCCACTCTGCCTTATGGTTTATCTCATCAATATCACTTTTATTTCATTTACATAGAAAACAAATAACATAAGTTTTAATTTTATACAATTATTGACTTTCCCTTTGGTCAATATGTTGTTTCTCAGACGAAGGCAGAGCTGGAGTCATTACCACATTTTGGGGTCTGAAAAACAACATATTGACCAAATGTGAAAGTTAATAATGGTTTTATTATCTCACTACATGAGATAAAATTTATGAAATGTCAGGGTTATGTTTTGGCTTTTTTGTATGTTAAATCTTCGATCAGTCAGTTAGCTACCACTTCTTTAGCCATATCACAAAGAGATTTTCAAAAAACATCCAGGAGATGATTAGAATGGATACAGGGACAATTATATTACATTTTGGTAAAGATATCATATTCTGTGGTCATAAGCAGTCATTCTTAGTGCAAAGCAAGGTGATTAGGTTATATCAAGCTGTGTGTCAGCTTGTACTGGCTAAAGCTCATTCAAATGACATGTAATATTAATAGCAGTGAACATTTTAGCCTTTGAAAACACTAGACATACAAGGTGTATGCATTGTGTGAAGATCTCTAATTAATGGTTGTAGGAGTTGACACGTCTACAGACTACTAGAGAAAATATGAGCACATGATCAGAAGAGCAGAATTTAGTGACTAAAAGGATATTAAAATAACTACCATACTTGCAATAGGTTTCAATGTCGCTAATAACCCCAACAAATAATATATTTAGTAGTAGTACTTCATGATTTTATTGAATTGTTTTGGATTTTGCAATAATTATGCTTCATGCCAGTGTATTATGTATTTTTCTAGGTAGCTGCGTAGATGTCTAATTGGAACAAACACAATGATGACGATGGATATTGTGACTTCGCTGCTCTCTACACTGCCAAGAGCGCCACCCCGAGGCACTGTGGCGACTATTCAACCCAGTTGCAGTTTACGCCATCACCAAAGAAATTGGATGGTCTGGACTTGAATCAAAACTTTTGTTCAAAAGATAATCTGGACCAGTGTCTGTCCTACTTAAATGAGGTTTGTGGTTTGAACATCAATTATTGGCATTTTCAAAAGCATAGAAACATATGTTGGAGACAGGGTTGATGGAAATCATCTTTGGTAGAGGAAATCAACACTTTGGAGGTACTTTTAATGAGGCACTTGGGTTTGTCTGTGGAGGTCTTCTTAAAGGTTAGAAAAGTGAGGGCCTGTACAGAATGGCTGAAAATGAAAATGGACCTTTTACTTAAAAATCGGTTTCATAAATGGCCTTGCCATGGTAAGACTTATTTTATGTTGTCAAGGAGAACACACAAACTCTTAAACAGTCAAGAAATACAGCGGGAAATCATCAATTTTATTGGGGTTAACCAACCCTGAAATTTGAATATGGGACTGAGAATTCCATTAAAAATAGACCAGTCACATGACACAATAATGAACGCTTTCTGTGGGTACACTGCATCAGCTGTTGGTTTTTGCACTGTAGTTAAGAACTCAAAATATGTTTGTACTCTTTTGTATGCTTAAAAGAGCATGTCTTGTATGATTTTGAAAACATGCAATTTATGGACAATTCATTTACCAACTTATTGATTAATGAAACCTTCAAAAACTTCCAAGTTATAGCCTTTTGTGTGTAGTTTAACTGTTTAGTTTCACCTGTGACCGAAACTTTGTGTTCAAAGTTCTCTGTGTTCAGAGTTAAGCCTGTTTCCTGGATCATCATAATAACAAGTTCAAAGCCACTTTTGGTGGACTAAACCTACAAGAGTTATACGAGTTTGAATGTTTAGTTTCACAAGGCTATGTAAACATGCTGGCACTTGGAAGTTGAGCCGCACAACAGCATGAAGGATGTCTTCATACATCAGTCTTCAGGTGGAAATGTTCTGTTCATGCAGCGGAAATAAATAAGTGCTTGGTTCCCAATGACATTTTAAACAGAAGTTAACAAGCAAAGTCTACAAGAGCTATATTTAGTGAGTTGTTGTTCTTTAGGATGGTAACCTTTCCAGAATTTTCCTCATTGGTTTATCAACATTGTACATACTGCAACTCTGCACACTACAGTACATCCTAAAAGTTAGCTTACAAAAGTCCATGTCGCTCCCCCCCTCCCCCACGGGCAATTACCCACCATTATATATGAGAACTGTTCATTAGAGTTACTATGGTGATGAATTCCGTTTGTACTTGGCCATAATGACAGGGAATTCTGGGTCATTTTGTCTCATTATTTTGATGGGTACTGTAACTATTTTTCTGGCAAGTTTTAGTGAAACTGTGACACATTTGCTCCAAAAATCAAAACTAGTATAACCTCTCCCCTAGCTTGTACACTACTTGCCAGTAGTTGATATTTTGATATTTATTGACTTCAAAGTAATGTGAACGTGCATAAAATGTAACAAATATCAAAACTACGGGTCTGGTGTGTGAACGAGAAGCAAGACATATTCAGAAATTCTGTCTTATTCTCCAAAGAAGTATTTCAGAAAAAAAATCACTTTTCAGCAAAGTACAAAGTGTAGAATCTTATAAATTGTTTGTTAATGCAGATGTGTTACGGTAACAGTCGTGATATGGTAATAGTCTGACATAGCGTGCCTGCATTTTGATAACCAGTTTTCTCCACTGAATAACGGGCATGAACTGGTTCTCAAAATGCGGGCATGTTATATCAGACTTTTTATGAAACAGACACCAGAATGGTTGCCGAGAAATGTTGGTGGTAGTTATTTCAAACTTGTATTGAGTAATCTAACCATGTCTTAACATTCCTGGGACTTGTGATGTCAACATCAAGTGTCATGCTACTTTGCTTGAAATTAGTCACAGGTGGAGTTTTGGCAATTCTAATCCATCATTAGTCGACATAGATTGGTTGGAATCACCTGTATATGCCTTCTTTATGTTATAACATGGTTAGCAAACAAACAGTTCTTTTACAGCTGACAACTATCAAAAACTCTGAGAATCTTTCAAAAACAAAATGGTTTTAGACGGAAACGTTTCCTTTAGATATGCTTCACTCCTGTTTCTTAGTCTGGGGGCTTGTCTACACAGTTTGAACACTTAAGATTTTTTGTGAAATCTTTGACGAATAAAAACAATTGAGGTCCTCGTGTAATGGACTAAAGTTTGATCGCAAGATAGTACAAAATTAATTAGCATATGTTTCATCATTACGATATGCAATGAAGTTGTTCTGAGGAAGCACTTATAAGCCAGGCGATGGCCGGTCTAGGCTCTCTTTGCTTCACACAGGGTTGAATGCTCTACATGTGAAATATCTACTGTTGGGTAAAAAGATAAAAACTGAAAAATTACTCGAAAGCAGCTGGAAGTAATGTAAAGCTGTGATCAGAGGAACAGTGTGCCACAAACGTAACCAATGAGGTCAATCAGCAGACGTGTAATTACTAAAAATTTGAAATGCAAACTCACAAAAATGTTTTTGTTTGTTGAATTTACACATGGTATTATATTTTTGTCATTTTGCACTTTTCTATATTTCAGACTCTTACGGTGCTTGGTTTCTCGTCAATTTTCCACGATGTTTCCGATACTTTTGACATCACTCGCCTGGTGAATGTGACGCATGACTTGCTGCAGCGACACCAAAACAGCAGGCGATCCTTCGAGGATCTTGAAAACAGGTGATTCGGCAGAAATTTTCAATGTAGCACCTGATATTGTCGAAAAGTGAGATTTAATATTTTGTGTCTGTTAAAAGTTCTCGTAAAAATAAAAATGCTATGAGGTAGCTTCACATCACAGTTACTGTGTGCTCTTCAGTCGTCGTATATAACAAGACTTGAGAGATTTCAGCATTTTACTAAGCCTTTGAAATTTGCAAAATGGTTGTTTTAGGCTTTTCTTCTTGTTTGAAATTTGAGAAGCTTCATCGAAAACGTCTAACAGCATTTTGTTTGTAACTGTAAATTCTTTGATTTGAAGCAGAGTAGGTAATAGACCTACCCCACTTTCACACAAGATTTTGTAGCTAAAATTATGTGGTTAGTGAAGGAGTTGGTTATTATAAGTAGTATATGATACATACAATAGTTTAATGACTAACAAACTGAATTTTAATTAGATTTTCCAATTGATGCACTGCATGACTGTTCAACTGTAAAGGCAAACAAAAACACCGTAGTTGTTTATGGTCTGACTCATTGTGTCTCACAACTGGCATCTGATGACGCTGAGTAAATAAGAAGGATCCTGGCATGTTTCACCTGATATCAGGTGATACTGGTATTGAAAAAGAAATGATCATGACCCATTTTAGGTGGCATCTGGTGACTTTCTTTTTATAAATGTGGACAAGGAAAAGTACCACATCACCTCATCAATTCTCAAAAAACCCGGAACCAGTTGCTATTTTCACCTTGATATGGGAATTTTTATGAATAACTCATTTCCCCAATATTTTTTGGAGCTAGGTGTGTGTTCAAGTGCGTGTGCGTTCATATTGTTTTGCTTTTTATGTATCATTTAGGAGAGTCGCAGATCACACTTAAGTTAAGAAAGCTTGCGGAATTTTGTGAGCGTTTTAAATAATTCTGGTGTAGTTTTGATATCAAATGTCTTGTGATGTTCAAATTTGCTGTGTTTTTTAGACTCCGTAAAACTGAAGCTGACAGAAACCACTTGCAGAAGACGCAGAGCAGACTAAAAGAAAGTCTGGAACAGTCTGAGAGAGCTTATAGTCAGTTGGAGGAGAAGGAGAGACAACTACTTAACAAAATAAAGGCTGTTGGCATGAAACTGAGAAGTGAAAAAGAAGAGGTATAATTATAGTACAGTAAAATCTCAAATGTGGTACGCAATATGGTGGAGAAGTGAAATTTATGTTTTTCTTTTCATAAAAGATAACTAGCGCCAAATTACTGCTTCATTGCTTCATCATTCTTAAGTTCTTTGTCTTTGGCAATTTTTGGGGAGAGGCATTCATAACATTGTTAGAAGACTTTGAAAGTTGAAGAATGATCAATTTTGGCAATTGCTTTGTCCAAATTTGGCCAGAATCTACCATAGTCGCTGTCGTGCCCATTTCACATACATTGTGCGACAGGTTGATGAAGCTGGGTGTTTCGTTGAAATTAATCTCAGTTCAAGCGAGCTCAATGCTACTTTAGAAGTCAGAGCAAAGTAACATGATTGTGAAGAAAATTATTTTGTTTACACCAGGTTTATAGTTGTGTCGCATACTTCCTGTATTAAACTATATTAAAAAAGGTTATCTAATTCAATATAAATCAGTATAATTATGCATTCAGTTGTTACTTGGAAAAATCATTTTACAAATCTCAATCAGAGTCCAATCCGTCCTATAAACACATTTCATTACAACAATCTCTTTACGTAATCATACATATAGCTGTAACAAAACTAGTCACACTGAAAATTTCCCTTTTTGCTTCCAAGTGATCACGCTATCGACCAGTTTTTGTGCATTTGAAGCTTGATCCATGACGTAGACGTGGCACCTCAGTTTATGTACACCCTCTTGTGGTGACTGCCTGATGTACACAAACAATCCTCTCTCTGCTACTGCCATCACGTGTACTACAGACTCAAGATGGTGTACAGACTGTACTCTACCCTGTTCGTTTTTTGTGATAAGCCCAGGTGAACCCACCCCAATGGTTGCCCTTGATCCCTTGTTAGTGTTCTTTTCTCCACTAAACAGCATGACATCCTTAAGACACTCTTCCGTCCACGTGCCCCCCGCCAGCTCAAATGAGCCCATGTAACTACCTGAATTCACCATGTTAACAGATGGACATGGACTGATTTTGCCTCCGTTTGCACTTATTGGTTCATTTGCAAGCTGATCAAAAACCTGTTTATCTCTTTGAGCTATTGGAGATATTCGCCTGTTTGTCTTGGGCGACACACTCAGCTGGTGCTTCGTTTTCATCGCGCTTTCATCAGCCGTTTTTTCCGATTCACTCAGTGGCAGTTTATGTTTATTCTTCTGTTCTTTAGCTATTGCAGAGCTGCTCTTTGTTGCATTTGTTACAAGTGGTCCTGACCTAGGTGTGATGTATCTCAGCAGTCTCTCCACAATGCTTTCCTTTGGCTTAGTGTTGTTTGAACTTGTTGGCTTAACCACAGGCAACCTTGAGTCCTTCTCATTGCTGGTTGACGCCTCAGATTGCGTTATACTTATCGGTATCTTGCCCCCCTCTTGCTCTTGAATGGGACATACAAGATCACTGAACTCCTTCAAAAGTGTCTGTGATAATTGCTTGGCATTTATTTTCTGCAGCTGCTTTTTAGTGACTGCTATTGGCAGATCATCTGAACTGCTCTCCGTTGTCACGGATGAAGGTGTCTGACACTTGTCTGAACAAAATTTTATGTTCTTGTCCATTTCAGTGTCCTTTTGGTCGCATGATTGACGATGACATCACTCCATTGTCACTGCAGGTATCAAAAATTATAAAATTTTTGATTCCAGCAGTGATTTTTTAGTGATCACACTTTTTTGTCTCATTATGAAATAATGTAAAAAATGAAGGTCATCATTCTATTATAAGAGTGATCATAATTATGTAGAGTGACATGACTAATGCATTTGTGCCTGTAATGTTGCAGAACAAGAGATTGCAGTCTGTGATACAGCACAGAACGATGCAATTTCAGCACGAGCTAAAGAAGAAAGAACGGGAGACATGTAAACTTAAGGAACGGTTACACAAGCTGCTCACTGATAAATCTCAAGATCGGAGGATGGGTAAGTATCTTAATGTTGTGTACCTTTCATTACCCTGTGTTGCTCAATTTATTGTTCCATCAACACTGAAACCGTGGCCGGTACACCTGCCAATTTAGTTCTTCAAATCTATCAATTTTGTTTCGTTGTTTCAAATGACCACGAAAGCTTGAAAACCTGGAATATCAAAAATAAGGTATTAAATATGAAAGCTCGTTCTGAAAGTCATATTGTCATTTTGGGTGTTTGTTCATTCAATTGAGTATGCCCAGCAACAGTTGTTAAACAAAATACGTTATTATTAATGTGTACATTTCAGCTTTTTCCCTAATTCATGGAAAAAATTAATCTCGTATCCTGGTAAACACATGGAAATTAAAAAAAAAATGTTAAACTTTGAGTGCAAATCATAATTTCAGGATAATTAACAGTTATCAGTATTGAATAAATATTCTGTGTAATTTTTGTTAAGACTAGCTGTTTTGTCCCTTGGCACGAACATGTAAGCATTATCAAAAGGTCACTCCTGGCTTTGCCCAAATAAAGTATAAATCATAAATCCTATTTGTATCTTAGTTGATGTTACTGAATGAGATCTGTGTTAATGTTTGTCGCAGGTCTGGATATTCTGAATACTTTACAGAGGTCTGTGTTAATGTTTGTCGCAGGTCTGGATATTCTGAATACTTTACAGAGGTCTGTGTTAATGTTTGTCGCAGGTCTGGATATTCTGAATACTTTACAGAGGTCTGATGGTCGCCGAGGAACATGGAGAACTAATGGCTCCACTAAGTACGCTAACAGTATTATTACCATAAAGATTGTTAATTGTATTGGACACCACAGCTGCCTTTTTGTGTTGTATTCTTGTATCAAATTGTTTATTATTTCCATTGATGATGTCATCGCAATTCATCTGGTCACTCCTTATTGTAGACAAGCTATATATCGACCTGTGACTTGTAGCAGCTGCTTTGAGGCTATCCTTCAATAATGTGAGAGTGTCCAACTATTGGCTTAGGTTAGATCTAGATTGACCAGCGTTTTTGACTGAAAGCTGATGACAAACCTGTTTTGCAGCTTTAACTTTGCTTCATTATAAAGTGCTTTTAAAAGCTTAATGATAAGTTATGATTTGTAATTGTGTCTTTAATACAGACTGAATTTCTGATAGTGTATGCTTGTCAGTGTAAAGACTGCTGTCCTTTTAGACATGAAGAAGAGATGTATCGTCTGTTGATTAGCAGTTATGAAGAAAAGCAGAAGGTGATCATGATAGAGAATTCAGACTTGCGACAGAGCTTGGCCGAGATGCAGCGAGAGTTGATTGAACTTTTGAACAGCACAACAGATACAAATGATGTGTCACTGTGCAGCGAGGAAAACCTGTCGTCATCTCCGTCCACACCGCCTACTGATTACAATGACTTGTCTGAAGGTACAAATGACACAGATAAGTTTATGTCACCGTCGTCATTGAAAAACTGGAAAGTTGTTTACAAAAATTCCATGCAATGGAAAGTTTGATAAGATGGAAAAAAGAACCCATTTTGTAAGTTCATACTGGGATTTTATGCATTCATGATAGGTATTAATCGTAAGAACATTTATATTTATGGAAAAATTCATGGTAAATGAAGATTACATCCTAGAAAACTCATGGAAGATGAAAACATAAATTTGTCTAGTAGAAATCATAAATATACATCTAATGACAATATTCATTAACCTCTACCAGTTTTTGAGACTGCATATATCATAACTACTCTCATTGTGTTGTCATATAAGGTGAAATTTTGAAATGAAAATAGTGAAGAGCTCCTGAGCAGGCTGCTAAAATACACACTTTATCAACTTGGCCTCTAGGCTGAACCAATCCAGAGCTGTAGTGTTCAACTCTTTGTCACATGAATCGTAATTATTACATTGTAGATGACCTAACATGAACTCCAGTCAATAGGATACTGTGCCCAGTTGCATGAAACAGTCCCAAATAGGGACTCTACTAAGTTTCCTAATTAAAAATATCTGCATGTTTGTGGTCTTGTGAAAAAACTGAATGTCCTTTCTTCTATTGTTTGAGTATCATTACTAAATTGAGAGTGAACTCCGTGCTGAATTCCCAATATTATTGAAAATAAGTATGGAACACCCCTAATTTAAGGACTATGTCCCTAATTGTTTCGATTGAATTGAGGGCACAGTTTTTAGTTAAGTTATTAGAAAGTGTCATCAGTCAAAGAGGAGCTCAAAGTAAAGATAATGATACGGCTGTGAGGAAATAACAATTAATGCAAAAGATATAGCGAACTTAGTCGAGTAATTATTTGGGATTGTTTCATGCAACCAGCCACTGGTACACAGAGGTAGTTTTCAGTAGGGGTAATTTATGTTAAAAAACAGGCTAGAAATGCACCAACGCTCTTGCCAAGATTGTAACGAAAATTCTCGAAGTTTATGCAGCTCCCTCACAGTTTAATCACATTGTTTCAAAATTCAAAACACAGAATAACCTTGGTGCAACAGAGCTCATGGTAGGTCCATCTTTCTATTATTAATAATGTATTATTTTTCCAGGTCACTTCCAAATGCCTTATACGATGGTTAGAGATCCCATACACAGAAGTTTTAATGAGAAAAAGAAGCTACTGAAAGAGCGCATGAGAAAGTCAAATTGTGTTAACCATGGTAAAGTTTTATCAATTGATGTTTTTCACTTAACTTTGTGTCTTGAGGCTGTCTAGGGACAGTGTTATATTCTGCTAATTAATTTCCCTTCACACTGTGTCCAGTTGTTTTCTGCTGGCATCACAGTTAACTTTTAGTTTGTGTAATGAATGAAATGTTATTACTCACAGTTTTTCTCCTGAAGTTGTTAACAACAGAGCACACTTAGGCTATAGTTATAATGTGTTGTGAACCTATACACAGTGTGATGATTGAATCACTCTCTACCAAATGGCGCTTTACGGAAAGTACTAAAAGTTTTGATAATATCGATGAATCTCTCAACCTATTCACACTATAGTGAATGTAATTAATTATTAAGAATGAATCACTCAACTAAACCATGTGATAGTGAAGGACAGTAGGTACATTTTAATATTAATGATCACATCCTGCTGTTTCCTGGACAAACGGTAGTTTTCAAAATAAAGGTGAGCATCATTTTTTTCTCATTGAAAATCTGCAGGAAAAATTTTCACCTAATTTTTAAAATCATTTTAATAGTCATGTTATCTTTTATCAAATAGTAAAACTAGTAAAACTAAAACGACAAACGTCGGTACTAAAATATATAATAGAATGTCCCCATGTTTCAAGCGATGCACTCTTTGTAAAGTGTGTGCTACAGACTGCTGAGTACATGTAGATGGTTCTAAAATAAAATTGTACAGGAGACCACATAGTGACATACAAAAGACAACTTGAACAATATGAACACTACAAGACATAGCAACTACCAGTGCACGGCATTCCAACATCTATCTTTTATCAGATTTCCTTTTGAGATTCCACCATAACTCCGGCGAAAGTAGTTGAATTTCGATGAAAATTTTTAGCATCTAAGCCAACACTCATTATGTAACCCTGTGATCAGGGCGTACAACCACCAAATCACCAAATCGAGGTTAGTCCATTTTATTACTAGAAACTTGAAATGCTCTGAGTAATTTCTCATATTTTGGAGAACACAAAAATGTTCATAACCGAACGTACTGTCTTGACATTTTCACTGATTAAAGGATTTTCCAACTTAGTACTCCAGGAAAACATGTCTGCAAAAAAGTTCTGGAGTGAAATATCGAGCAAATTTGGGAAAATTGACAACAATTTCAAGATTGCTTTGTGGCATTTTGGAAAAGGTACTGGTATATAGTGCAATTTGATTGCTTATTGTGGACTGCCCTGTACATTTATGAATAGTGAAATCCCATTTACAAAGTACATAATTGTAATCCTGCACTGTTTTACTATAAAAATCTGCAGACGACGATCTTTCTCACACCTCCATTACGGGGCCACTTTACTGACAGTAGAGGGCGCTCAATTTCAAAATGTGCTATAATATTATTTTTCACACCAAAGATTTCCATAGCCACCTGAGAACAGTTCTTGTGTCAGAGCATGTCATTAACTTAGTTACTTGAGTTAGTACAGTTTGCAGTAATTTAAGGGTATGAGTAAGGTTTGGTTGTCACAAGGCCAGGATGTATGTTATTAATACCTCAGGCTGCTACTTTTGTTCCACTTGTAGACTAAGTTAGGCCTTGGAAACTTGAACGCGCTTTCTAAACTGCAACAGTTTTGAGTTAAGGGTGTGTAGGACCTTATATACATACATCTAGAAAACTATGGATTTTAACTCAGTAAAAGTATATATTTTTTGAAAGTAGAACGGCTGTAGAATTTGATTTTTGACTTTTACTAATTGGCCAGTACTTGGGAAACGTGACCATGTTGTTTTATTAAAACTTAGCAGAGGAGAAAGGTCATATATTATTTGGTAATGAAACAAAGTTACCAGTAACATTGACTGTTCAAATTTCATTCCATGTAAATGATGAGATTTCAAAAACACTGTTACAATTCTCTAAAATTTCATTTTATCGAACTTTAGATTTGTTTAATGAAAATCACAAAGTCCTGTTGCAAAAGCGGAACATTTTGAAACCCATTTTTAACAGTGTTAGAGAACAGTGTAAAAATCATGGCATTTGAAAGTTTCAGATGAATGCAATTTTAAGCCATTAATGAGATACGATGTTCCGAAGTTAGTCAAAAAATTTAGAAATTTTTCTGTGGTCCTACATCACCTTAAATTACAAAAATGAATGCATCACTTTGCTGGTTGCGCATGTGCCTAATTGTAATTTATAATGTAATTTAGTTTCTGTGTTAATTATGTTTGCTTCAGATACACAAAGCACATCTAGTACACCTTCCAATGGGCCAGTATGCAATAGGACATTTTCCAAGACACCCAGTCCAACTGACAGTAAAGGGGAAGTTGACAAGTTGATGAAGAAGATCTCGTATTACAAAGGCATAGTTAAACAGCAGCAGCAACTGATTCAGGTAGGAAGTGGCTTAACAAAGCTGTGTAGGGTCTTTTCCACAAGTATATCCACAAAACTACTATGCAAAAACATAAATATTTAGAAATCAATGTAGAATTTCTTTTTTGATGACGTCTAATGAAAAGACGAAACGTTGAATTGAACATGAACTTTTTTATTTGTGTGGCGATCGTCCGGTTTTTTGATCTTATTGTGGCCAAAAGCTGATTTAATTAGAATTTCTTGAAATTGATATTGGCCTTGTACCAGTCTGCCATTGATTAGGTCATATGACTGTGTCTCTTTAGAAAAACAGAAGGGTACATTTCATAGCAAAACAAAAATATCGATATCACCAAATTTAATTTTGATATAAATGTTCAAGATGAAATCTCGAAAACACTAAGAGTTTGTGCCACATTATTACATTGTTTTATGCAACTTGGACAGTTTTCTAGGATCCTATATAACCTTAACCTTATCATAGGCTCATGTACCACTACCGCTTCCTGGTGTTCAGGCATGGAACCAACCTTTTTCTTAACCTGCAAACTGCCATCTTGCGATCAAGCATCCTGAAATTAAAATCATGGATATATTGTGCTTTGAGCCTTTAACTGTACTACCCCAGAGGTGCAAGTGGCCAAATGTTTTGGATACGCCTTGCATATGAGTATGTTCAGTGCTTTACTGATGTAATTTTTTGAAGGTTGTATCTCACAAAAGAGTTCATAGTTTACACATAATAATTGTGTAGTTAGCCAGCCCTTTGCTCTTCCAAACAAAATTCTTTAAAAATGTTATGCTTGTTCGTATTCACTCACAGTATAATCTGCCTTCCTAAATTAGACATTGCTCTGGCTCTTCTGACTGGCAGGTTTCGTTTTCAGCAACTTGATTGTATAACTTATTAAATATTATCCGTTCTAAACATTTTTTGTTGTTTTCTGTATTGCAACACCATTTTGGTTTGTTGCCACGATTACTCATCATTGTCATCTCTGCAGCAGTCATTCCACCAGTCACCAGGCAACTCACCCCGTTTCCTTGACGATGACCTACTTGAAGACCAAGAGACACTGGCACGCGAGAGGCAGCTAGTTCATGATCAGAAAGTACATGTAGAGGAAGAACGACGTTACATCAAGGATGCGGCCAGGAAACTCAACCGTGAGGTATGTTAATCTGGAGGGCACTTCGTGAGTTATGTCTGGTCATTCTGTAAGATGCTGGAAATGCAGGTATTTTGTAACTAGATTTAATTTTATATATTTATAGTAAATACATGTACATTAATGTTGGCCAATAGTGAATCTAATTAAGCAAATAAACAGAGACAGATCAGGAACCCCAACTGGGAATCAAATCACAGGTATCTAGATTGCCGGTCTAGTGCTTTTACTACTGAGCTGCTGAGGACTTGATGTCTGTGCAGATACTTTTTGCAGACAACCATCCCATGAGTGGCGTTTTGCCTTTTTCACACAAGATTTGGACAGTTATATAATCAGCACTTTACCAGTAATGAGATCACAAGTTTTTATGATTATCAGATATTGACAAAATTCAGCTGTGTCAGAAGCTGTCCAATCACTCTTTAGTGATATGCATTTTGCATGCTTACTCAGCTAACAGTCTGTGAGATGTTGCACTGAGAGTAACTTAGAATATGCCTTAAGTCACAAATTTGGTCTTGCGCTCCACACAACTATTATTGAAAAATACTTTAGCACTTTAGCGAAAATACAATTAATTTGAGAATATACACATAACTACTAGATAACAACTATTGATAATTCCTCGACTGTTATGACATGGTTAAAACTTCATTCAGCAATTGTGAAGTGTGAGCATAAGATCAAAGTCTGTCTTCAGTCTTAAGTCACACCCTTGATGTTGTATGATCTTACCAACCTGGTAATGCACTAGGCTTATTGAGTGCAACACGAGTGGTTGTTACTGTTCCGATGCAGTACCTGTGCACTGACTTACCAGCCAGCTAGCTGTGTACTATGTCAAAACACAGTTAAAGAACTTAATGTGGATAAAAAATTGGCAAAGTAGGTGATTTTTTTTCACTCCACTGAAACTCAATTTGGGGTCGTCTTGCAAAAAAATTAATCTCAAAATATAGAGCGGCCAACTACCCATACTTTTCATAACCCAGNTTGGACAAGACAACTAGTTCTTGTCTGTCAATCATCTAAGTTCTTAACAGGTCCTCCTGGAGGCAATTTGTTTGCAAGTGTTGGATTTTATATTTTAACCTATTAAAAATAATTAAAAAATTATGGGTCATGGGTTGGAGAAATAAATGAAAAATATGGGCGGTGGGTACGAAATAAAAGTGCCTTCCCCCCCCTCCCATACAGATTTTGCTGGAACAGCCCTTAGCACTTTAGCAAATATACAATTAATTTGAGAATATACACATAACTACTAGATAACAACTATTGATAATTCCTCGACTGTTATGACATGGTTAAAACTTCATTCAGCAATTGTGAAGTGTGAGCATAAGATCAAAGTCTGTCTTCAGTCGTAAGTCACACCCTTGATGTTGTATGATCTTACCAACCTGGTAATGCACTAGGCTTATTGAGTGCAACACGAGTGGTTGTTACTGTTCCGATGCAGTAGCTGTGCACTGACTTACCAGCCAGCTAGCTGTGTACTACGTCAAAACACAGTTAAAGAACTTAATGTGGATAAAAAATTGGCAAAGTAGGTGATTTTTTTTCACTCCACTGAAACTCGATTTGGGGTCGTCTTGCAAAAAAATTAATCTCAAAATATAGAGCGGCCAACTACCCATACTTTTCATAACCCAGTATTCAAATGACACCCTTTTCTGTTATGACTGTCTAAAAGAAACCCAATTTGTTAAACACCACTATACTTCTAACAATCTCCCGGTTGTGTAAAAAAATCATGGTCAACTTTGAAGAGTTTCTTGCCTGACACATGCATGTTCCCTTTTGCTAGATGTTTTTGTCTTGTTATAGTGAAATGTGTCGGGTAAACTGGTAACTTCACTGAAGTAAAAGTTGCTTAGATTGACAGTTTACTGGTAATTAATTGCAACTAAAAATTACTGTCACATGGAAGCAGTTCAGGTATTTTGGTTATTTTGAATTGAACTTAAACTTTTGAACAGACAGCAATGTATTGAAGAATCAGCAACATGAAATTAGCTGTCATGATGCGCTCAGCAAGATAATTTAGGAGTAGAATAGTGGAGTAATGGCAATTTTAGCTCCAATAATCAAACAGATTTATAAAAGGAAAGTGTATTAAGAAGATACAAATTTATTTAAGTTCATTTCACTCCAGACCTGTTTCACCCTGATCAGTCCTAAGCTGTATGTTTATAAGCTTTGTACTAAGACTATCACTGTTTGGTACCTGAGCTCAAGAATACTAGGTTAAAGCTAAGGTTAGCTCTTTGACTGGTCACCAATTGTCTCCATATAATTCTAGGTGGTTACTGCCACTGATTTTCTTGTAATAAGATGCCTAAAGATCACATTCAGCTTTCAATAGAACTTGACCATCCATATTTTTATATTGTTTTTTTTGTTGCTTGTGATAATTATCAAGACAAGTGTGCTATTTGTTACAGTTTGTTACAGGAACTGCTGGCAGCATTCACAAAACTAATTAACAATTTGCAGTTTACAAGTAATCATGGCAAGCTTATTATTAATTACTGTTACCCTGTTGCTGTATATTCTTTAATTAGGACGACTGTGTTTCGGACTGCAACCTAGAAGTGGTAATTGCTAAACTGTTAACACCTGTCGCTCCTAATGCTTACATGTAGAGACCTAGCTTTCTGAAATGGGGTCTTTTGCTCAACTGAACCTATACTGTATCTCATAATATTTTCCGTGCAGTTATAAAAACCAAGAAGAAGTTTAACAATAGCAGTGTCTGCTGATGTGGCAATTAACTTTATAACTATACCTGGTCAAATATACCTTTAATGGTTATTCTGTCTAAGGACGTAATTCTAATGAAATGACATTCAATTTCATTTTCCTGTGCACTTGTAGCATTTTAGTACCATACTTGAAACCATAACTTTTCTCACATTTACCCTGCTGTGGCATTTTAAGATTTTTAGTAGCTTGAGTTTACCCACATTGAATGCATCTCCCCTTTTGGCCAATCAGATTGAATGATGCCTTGACATTTGAGCTTTAAAAATCTTGCTGTTGATAGAAAGTGGGGTGTTGACTGCTGGTAAACTATGAACTTTTAAAACTAGAAATTGCTGGTTTTGAGAATGACTTTTTTCACGTTAGCATTTTTTGAAACTAAGATTGAAAATAATATGCTTCACCCCATATGCATACTGTGACTTTCTTTCCGGTGGGTGGTTTTCTAAAGTTGGAAAATTCAAGCTACAATATCTCAATTATCTTTAAGCTAATTGACTTTTTACAGTGACTTAACTTGGCAGTAACTTGAAAAACTGGTAAAAGAGGCAATAGGTAACATTTTTGTGAAATTCATGCTTTACGTCGTGTGTTTTAATGTGAAGTCAATTGAATTTGTTTCATTTATTTTGTCATAAGAATTTTATTATGCAATTCCTTTTGATCATTGCACATTACTTCTTCACTTGTTTGGCACAAAAAATCGCAAAGCTTTCCGTTGTTCTATTTTTTCAAAATTTGACAACCTTGCTACAAATAATGGGAACTTTAGTGAACAGATGGTATTGTTTTGACATGTATACAGTAGAGCCACGTCGAGCACTATTTTAGTTTGGAGTTTGACAGAATAAAATTTCTCTTATCCACCATATTATGTGCTAAAAAGTGAAGAATTACTGTAGGTATGGTACTACCAGAATTCCCAAAAGGGGGCAGCAATGAAATATTTTGGTGGTGCTGACTGGTGGAGGGGTAAACTTTCTGTAAATATACTTTAGGACTATGGTACATAGCCCCAATCTTCAGCCAAACTCCAGTCTCCTAATCTATGCTCATTAGTCTTGACAACTGATACATGAGTCGTTATTTTTCAGAGAAAGGCATTTGAAGAGGAGAAGGCTTCCATACTTAGCAAACAGTTTATGCAAATGACACCATTTTTGCGGCGAGGTAATGTTTTTTTGCTGAAGTTATGTCACATGGAATCTGTGAGGTTCAGCACAGTCCTACAGCTCAGATGTGCAATTGTTTTATTGGGCGTATGACAAGATCTACTTGTTTTTATTTGTGTATGATTTGTTTAAATCGTTACAACTGTCAGACACTGCAAACCACCATACTAGTTTAATGTATCTAACTCTCAAATCCACAAAACAGTGCTGATGATTTGGAGTTATCTCATTCCCTTAAAAAGAGCTATATAATTTGGGAGGTTTCATTTATAGTGCTGCTGACATTTTTCAAATGCCTTTTGGGATGGTTGCCAGCTGGTAAATATCTGTTGACATCATAGATAACTACGGCAATACTTGTCGCTTGTGTACACAACAATCAAAATCAAAATCATAGTTGCACTGCAACATGCTTTTTGGTGTGAGTACGGCATAGTAACTATCATAGAAAATAAAAGATTTAAAGGGAGCCTCAAAATGCATCACATTCATCCCAGGTTAGCATGTCTTTTGCACAAAGGATTCTCAAGGCCATCCGGTCACCCTGAAGTCAAATCTCACCACCTAAAGTGCAAATCATGAATGTGCCTTCATGCTCACAAGTTTTCTGGGGTGTCACTGGATGTTTATGAGCCTACTAATAGCCCACAATAGATTTGAAATATGGTAGCAGCGCCAGAGGTGAAAGTACCCGAATTGAATTTGGCATGTACATGTTGTCACCCAGGTCGATTTAGTAATTACTCACAGTACCTATTCTGAAACAATGAATCGGTGGTATCTTTTTAACTGCAGAGTCCGGCCGACTGACTACAGTGATCCCCTCATTTTCCGCTGCCCCGTCTAACAGTGACACAAAGGTGTGCACTCCAGCAACGGGTGAACTGTACAGAACTTTGGGTCTACACTACAAGGATGAACAGGAGTGAGTATAGAGCAGTGGCGGATCTACGTTTTCAGTAAGGGGGGGTTTAGGATTCCCACCAAGGTCGAATCCTAGGCGCGTAGCGCGGGGAGGTCGGGAGGGGGTTTCCCCTCCCGTGTAAGATATTTTTTGTTTTTGTAGCCAAATAGTGAAATTCCCATGCATCCTGGTAAGTTTCTGTCGCTTAACATGTCTCTGGAGTTTTTCTTAAGATAATTAAAAACCGTTCTCGATTTCGTCACATGAACTTGGCACATAAGTTTCGTGAAACCATATTGTGCACATCTGGGTATGAGTCACGCCACCAGCAAAAATTTGTGTTGGGACATCTGCTTACACACACCTTTTTTAGCATACGAAAAGTCGAATACGAAAAAGTTTGGTGTGTATACAGGGATTTAGACAATTTCCAAATATTCAAGAGCATAATTAAGGAGCACCGACAGGGCGTAAAAACTTGAATATCGGATGATCGCGTAACAGCAGCCTCAAGTTGTTTAAGAACGAAGACCTGTACTGTTAGTCCAGAAATAAACATGTGTTCTGTCTCGTTACGAGAAAAACTGGCGAACGATGGTGCTCTCAACTCATATAGTCTATTATAAAAAGCGACAATAAATAATTAGGTATCACTTTATTAAGCTGAATCACGTTGTCAAATCTACCAGGAAACAAATCATCTGAAAACAGTTTCACAAAACCAAAACATCCTGTGCACAGTGGTGAAAAGATACACTGGACTAGTTTGCAGAGGGACCAGATGTACACTGAGAGTACACAAAAAGCTGACCTGGTCCGTCACGAGACCAAGAGTACACTGACCTGTGCTTATTATCCCTATAAAAATAGTCGATCTGTCGCGGGACCAAACAGTACTGGCTGAGATAAATAGTTTTACAAAGCACACTTTGGTAAAAAAATCACAAGACTAGTTCGCCGAGGGACCAGAAGTACACTGAAACTCAACATCTTCACAAATCAAGCTGGCCTGGTCCGTCGCGAGACCTAAAGTGTACTATGCAAAAAATTTTGAATTGAAAACTTCTCTCTAAAATTTTAATCTCCAGTGGTTACTCATACGTTAGTCCTATCCTTCTGTTGTCTAGACTGCCGAGGAATTTGTATATC
>NMRA01000293.1:489859-510357 GCA_002633005.1 Phoronis australis | reverse complement strand
TTGCACGTCAATTCGCCTGAATATCAGGGTTGCGGCACCGCAGTATTTCCCCTAATCAAATCAAAATATATCTTAGAGTAAAGAAGCTAGTTACCTAAAGAAATCAGCTATAGAACTGCTCTTTCAGCGGTGAATCCATCTAAAATGCTTGGCTACTTCAGAAGTGTCGACGGAAGCGCACGCACAATAATTCCCCGCGCGTTTTGCCGATGAGCCACAGACTCAGCAATTCACAATGCAAAAAACTATATTTTCAGAGTGAACCCCCCCCTCAATTTTTTCCAAGTTGGTTTACTTGGGGTTTACACAAGCTGGCGGTGCCGTTTTTTGTTTTGCTGGAGACGCTTTTGTTTTTCTTAATTTTTGGGTCCTGGCCCGAGGGGAGGGTTTAAACCCCCTGAACCCCCCCGTAGATCCGCCACTGTAGAGATGGTGACAGGTTCACCTAACCATCAATATTTAGCCTTGGGACTTTTTCGTGAGATTTGTCTTGTCTTCAATCAGTCGTATGAAGATGGAACGTTTCAGCCTAATGTTGTTACCAGGGTTTTGAGATCAGCCGAGACCAAAAAATTTCATGAAAGAGCCACCTGGGCATAAATTGGTTTCATTGTTCAACTTTGTTCACTTAAAGCAATTTCATTTTTTTTGTAATTGGCTGGATAGGCTTTGCTGACCTAGTTTCAAAGCACGTGCTACGTCTGTGAGAAGTCTGACTCTGGAGAATACAAACTTGTAGTAAATCGTCCAATTTAGTGTGTATAAGTGATGATTGTATTCTCTGAGTTTTTGTGGGGCTGGTATGGACATAAACGTCATAAAGTTTGTTCAAGGACAGCTAATTAGTGACTTCATTGTTTTTGTAGTTTGCCTTGCCATTGTCACTCAGAATTCAATCCTTGTCCTTTGTTAATGGTCCAAGCAAATTTATTCAAACAAACTGCATGTTGACTAACATCGTAATGTTAAAGAAATAGTAATGTCTTCTATGTGTTACCCATCTCTAACAATTGCAGTTCCACACATTCCACGAGTCAACAGTCTCTCAACTCTAGTCATGAATCATCAGGGAAACACCCTCCATCCAATGGGCCGTCACCAGTCAATCGCAGTAGAATCAACGAACACATGCAGAACATCAAGACAGCTTTGTTCAAAAAGACAGGCTCACCCAATGTTGGTGAGAACAATTCCATAAGTAGTGATGAATGATTCACCCCTAGTCTATTGACTGTCTACAGTTTTGTTCTATAATAATCCCCGTTTTGCATTTACCAAGGTTCACATTAAAAACTGGTTGTGGGTGTGTAACAGAGGGTATTTCACTTTTTGAGTGTGTTCCAGAACCAGAATTCACACAGATATCTGTTGGTTATGATGCAAAACAAAAATATTTTGTGTTGTTTGTAAGGTATCATGATGTGACATGCTTTTTGGAGCAATTTTCCACAAATCAAATTTCACACTGGGTTCGCAGAATGCATATTGTTCATTAAATAATTGGTGGATACAATTTTGGTTTAATGCCGTCCTTGTTAATGTTAACATTTATATTGCGTTAAATAGGTTTGTTTGAAATAATTAAATCATAAACGGGAAACATGGTGTGTGTGATATTTGGGTAGCTATGATGCCATATTAAACCTTTAGGTCTTCCATATAGAGTACTTCATTCAATATTATTATATGTACAAGGTCCATCAGGGGTCCCATGTTCACTTCATCTCTACGGCTGTGCCTAGTTACAGTTAAATGTCTTTGTATGTGTGTGCTGTGGTGCCTTTCAATTGGGAAGCCAACTCGTGTTTTTGATGTTATCTGTATAAGAGTACGGTGCATTTGTTTTGTATATGTGTTTAAATGACTGCTGATCCCGTGTCCTTGGTAGTCATGCATGCAACATTCCTGAACTAACAGTTAGTTGGTGTGTATTCTGTTTCTTGCATCTTCGTTCATGAATAGATCTGGCAGCATCTGATATCAGCTTAGTCATCGAGTTTTTTTCAAAGTTTAGATAGCTTAAGTCAGGGCTGTTCCAGTAAAATCCATGTGGGAGGGGGGGGGGACGGCAGTAGAAATAAAAATTCATGGGTGGTGGTCTTCAGAAAAAAAATCAAGTTATGGGTGGTCGTTCCTGTAACAAGTGATGCATTAAAAATGGGTGGTATTTTTTGACCTGTTAATGTTGACAGGTTGGTTACTTCAGCCATCTAAACTAAAAAAAAAAATGCAATTGGCATATATCCTAACTTATCCCAATACAAAAAAAGCCCATATTGCCAGTGAACAGAGTGCAATATGTTCACTAAGCCATTAATCAAGTCATGGGCAACTTGATTTGAGCCAACTGTTTGTCTGCAGTCCTATTGAATTGAAAAGTTATGCAACACTAAACTGGTGTTAACACATATAAGAAAATTGATGATTTTTAAATAAAAAGTATGAGGAGTAAGATAAACAAGTTCCAATATTCACTTGACATAGAAGTATAAAAGAGTTTGTGGAGACAGTTTGAGATTCATAGATCCTTATAATTGAAAAAATGTTCATTGAAATTATAGACACATGGTTAACAGAGACACCTGGTGGCTGCCAAAAGTATTGCTCACAGGCTACTTTAGTTTTTGACAATATTGGTCAAGACAACTAGTTCTTGTCTGTCAATCATCTAAGTTCTTAACAGGTCCTCCTGGAGGCAATTTGTTTGCAAGTGTTGGATTTTATATTTTAACCTATTAAAAATAATTAAAAAATTATGGGTCATGGGTTGGAGAAATAAATGAAAATCATGGGCGGTGGGTACAAAATAAAAGTGCCTTCCCCCCCTCCCATACAGATTTTGCTGGAACAGCCCTCATTAAATGCATCTTGAATGACTGGATATTCATAATTTCAGTAAAAATACCAAATTTCTATTAGGACTTGCCATAACTGAATCTCGGTTGACATTGATTTGTGTATGATGTAGAATTGCATAGTTACTTAACTTACCGCTGTTCAATATACTTTGGTTATATGTTGTGTGCATTGTTAAGTTGTTGGTCATTCTTTACATTTGTCACACACCAGCAGATTCATGGTACTTTAAAGTCTCATCCAGTGCCAATTAGGCCAAACCAAAACTGCAATCTTCAAACTGGAATAAATCATGCCGAGTGGGGATGAATCTTCTCACTGAAGCAATCAAAGAACTTCACCATAGTTTTATCAGGTGAATTAGGAATGCTAACTCACCATATTAAAAAAAAACAAAGGGTTCCACCCCAAACAGTGAACCTGAACAATTGTCTTCAGACATGGTACTGCATGGGGCTTTAACAATTGACTGTGTAGTGGAGGGAACAACAGGCAGTTGTCTATGTATACACTTGAATTTACTAACAAGTGCTGAAAGATCCAGGTGCTCAATGTTAATGTGCTTCATAATGTGGTCATAGAAATGTTTTGAAAAAAGGTTTCAATTGTCCCTTAGGAATATACCCTAGTATTGTATTGATTGTGCTGTACACCTCATCCAAACTGTTCCAAAGGCATATAAGATGAAACACAGAATTGAGATTTCATCTAGTTAATGGCAAGAGAGTGTCATTATTACAATTTTCTCTTTAGTGAGGTGGTCATTGCCTATCAAGTCACATCTGTTAGATTCTTTGGCTGTGGAGTGAACCAAAATACAGGGTACAAAATTGTATGCAGGGTCCAGTATTAATCAAAATTGACCAATGTGTGTATGGGAATGCTGTGTCTTGGAATGGTTGTTCTCTGTTGAATTTCAGACTAAGTATATTAATTATCATACTCTGAAATGGAGATGTTAATGTACAATTCGGACAGGAGCCTGGATTGACATTGTGTATATTGTTTCTGTTTGAACATGTTTATTTAATAATTATTAATACAAATTGAGTTTGTTAACAAAGACGTCATTTTAATCCAAGCTACAAGTCGGCTTGAATTTTTTAATTTAAATATTCTGTACAAAAAATATAACTGCCATGTGTAACTTTGAACGTCACTTTAATGTGTTACAGTAAACAACAAGAGCAACGCGGAGCTTTGAAATGCGCCCACGAAGGCACCGCAAATGGTGCGCCTCCAAGGGTGTTTATTCATATCACAGAATTGGCCACTAGATGATGCAAAATAAGTCGAATCCATCCGAAAACTGGAACTTGTCATCGTTTCTTTGATAGAAAACTATTTACCAAGTATAAAAATATGTCAAAGAACTTCAGAGAAATAGAGGAAAACGGAAAAATGCCACTAGGAGGCTATGGGTGCAACAAACATAAATGGAACTGCGAGGAACCACAGTAGTCAGTCATTGGAAAATCATAAACTGTCCTCTTCACGCCAACAACATACATGGCTTGCCAATTTCCACAATGAGAGTGATTTGGTTGATAGAGTGGCGGATGCAAAAAAACAGACTACAAAACAGTAAAAATGGCCACTAGATGGCACAAATACATCAAATCCATCCAAAAATGGAACATGTCATTTTCTCAACAGAAAGCTATTTACCAAGTTTCATAAAAATCCGTGAAGGTGCTCATAGAGGCCTGTATTGCCAAATTTTATGAAAATATGTTGAGGACCTTTGAAGATACAGTTTAAGTGTAAAAAACTAAAATTGTCACTAGGGATCCGTCCAATGTATGAAGGGAACATGTTTGCAAAATTTCATGAACATACATTGAACGGTTTTGGAGATAGAGCAGCGCACACCGGACGGACAGCTGGAGGGACGGGGATGATGGTATAATGTGTCCACATATAAATATGTGGGCGCATAAAAAAGTTACTGACTACTCCTGCTGATTTTGTAATAACCACTTTCTGACATCAAAACAGACTCCCTCCTGGAGCAAGTCCATAATTGAAAGCCCTATCAGGGACTAAACATTTTGTATTGGGACATGTATCTATCGATCTTCTGAAGGATAGCTATAAATGCCATTCCTGGGTACAAATGCTCCTTATTGGTTAGGACAGAGACATGTTGAAATTAAAATTCACTACCAATTGTTCTTCTCAAGCACTTCACAAGTTTGTTGTGATGCGAGTCAGATAATCCGGTATTTGCCAATTCACTTCTTATGTCTGTTCTGTGGTTATGCCTTTTTGTTACGTTGAACCAATGACGGCACACAATGAGTAATCCGCCTTTGCGATTGTTCACAATCCAGGCATGATATACGCCAGATGGTCCAATGTCCTACCATTCACCTCTGATGCATTTTCTGTGGTTAGTTCAGGCACCTGTTCACACAGTGTCATTAGAGGCCCCAGTGCACATAGCATAGAATCCAACAGGACTGATAGACTACCCTGCACAGCTATATGGCCCTACAATACAAAGTATGATAAAGTGTCATACACTTAAAAATACCATCTAACATATTTAAGAAGATAATGGGGATAATCATCACTTCTTAAACTGGTGGTTTCTCCATGGAAGCTTCACATATTGGTTAATAATGTGTTCATTTTTTCAAGACCAAAGGAACGATACAGTATTGTAACCAGAACATCTACCAACTAAGTTTCTGCACATGGTGTAATTCAATTTGTGTTCTATTATCTTGAATGAACACATTAAACTGGCACAGATCATAACATTTTACAAAGTGATCATGAAACACATTAATACGTCCCATCATAACTTTGTATGATGAGGCATGAATGCATACGTCAAATAAACAATAGGGAAAACATAAATAGGATAAATTTGATCACTATTACATGTATGAGAGCAATTAGAAAATGCCATCTGGTCCTTTTGCCCCAAGAGCAAAATTAGTCGTATGACATTTATAACTTGCCTGTTATGAAAACAGAATTTAAGGTGAATGGGTTTACGTGATGCTTGTGTCAATGTTTTTATTACGTATCTTGAAAAACTGTGAGCCTAACGGACTTTGTGTAAATGATTTACCCTGTGTTCAGTCAGTCGAGATCCAATCAAGCTCAGTGATTCACCCAGTAACTTGAGGTGAGCAGCAGCATTCAAAGGGGAAGTGTCAATCACCTGTAAGATATCAAATTAAGCTCGGTGATTTACTTTAATAACAACCTGATGTGCGCAAATAGATTGAGTGGTGAAGTGTCACTTGAAAGCATTACCTCATGAATTCACTGGGTTAATAGTGATGCAAAATTGAAATGTATTTTACTACTAGTGATTTGCAACGCTATATCTGATCATCAGTGGGTCATTATAGTTCAATAACATTCTTAAAAATTCCTTCAAGCAGAATTCTACTACGAATTAGAATAACATAATTCAGTACTTCAAACCAAAACTTTATTACTACATTGCATTAACAGCAAAAGTATAAAATACCTGGAAGCATATTTAACCAGATTTCCATTTTTCATTCTTCAACTGATTAACTTGAACAAAATACAAGAAATATAACTGTTACAATGCAAAAAGTGTGATAAGTGGACACGCAACCACATGAAAGAGTTCCACCTACAAAGCCCCACCCATAAAGCTCCACCAACAAAGCTCCATCTACAATTAAAATATGGATTAGGCCACAAGACAAACAAAGAGAAGCCCAAGTCTCTGTCCGAGTATGTATCAAACACACGGCCACCAAAAACATGTTCTACCACACTCAAAATAGCAACATGAACTGAAGAACAGCAAAGCCTTTCTGCTCTGAACTGATGTCGGAGCAAAGCTGGCTGATCCTAAGGACTTGCCAAATACCTGAGTAGTTGACACCTGATTAGTAGGTGCCACAGAGGGTTTAGCCACGGCAGGTTTAGATGTTGACGATGAATCTTTATTCTTCGTTAACAATAGTTTTGATCCAGACATCTTCTTGCCAGTTGTGATGAGATTAGAGCCCTTAGATGAGACCGTTAGTGTGAGCTGCTTTTTTGCCTTCTTTCTCCATGACTGAAATACAAAATCTTAATGTTCAATTGTTATAGGAAACAGACACAAACAAGATGAACTTATCAAGAACTATAATTGTAAAATAATGTATTTGCGATAGTATTAGTTGGGCTGATAAAAACCTTGAGGTTATGTATGATCTTATAGACAAGTGTCTGTATTTAGCCCCAATATCTAGAAAACAAATAGTTTCTGGAAGTAGAAAGCCTGTAGAATTTTTGTCATGTTAGTAAAATTTAGTAGAAGCCAGGTACATTTCATACCTACTCAATGATATCAATAACAAGGCCAAATTTTGTCGGACATAAATGTTCAAGATGAAATCTCAGAATTGCTTTTAGTTTCTAAATTTTCATTTCGTTTTTATATTTATGCAACTTTCGACTTTTCCACAAAAATCTTGTGCCGTATTTGCCCTAATAAGTGCTGAGGGCGCTTAGAAAAATATATTTGAGGGGGGTGCTTATTGTGGCCTAAAGCGGTTGAAACTCAGTCTCCGAAACGGGTGAAAACGGAAGCTAGGATTCATCAAATTTACGCTCAGTGACGTATCTGTAACCTATGACAGATTTTCCACAAAATTGTGGTGCATTGGTATCAAAGTTCGTTGTTATATTACGATCCTTTTTCTGAAAATTTTGCGGAAATCCCATTGCGAAAACTCGTCGACTGATGTGTCGCTGCCTCGCGATCGTTGATAGGGCAACTTTTCTTGAACAAAAATAGTTTTGACCCAAAAAATTACCTGAAATCCAGGTTAAGTTTTCCAAATAGCATTCCTACGATTTTTGAGTTCCTGTGGAGTCTGGATTAACCGCAGATTAAGTCCAAATCTGCACTAGATTGCACCCCATAACACGAGAAAAAATTGGTCGAACACAGATGTTGTTGTCGCATGACGTTTGTTTTGAAGTTTGTCTGTGTGTATGTGAGTGAGCGAGTGATTGAGTGTCATCAGAGTTCATTTGCCAGAGTAAATGCAATGTAGTGATCTAGGAGTGCATTGTAACTAAAGAAATTAACTCAAGCAGTAAAGCAGAACATGTTTTATTTAGAACTTGCTATTCTCATCTGCTAAAAAACGTTCGAGAACTTTCTCGATAAGACCAATATTAAATATTGAGTCGCCACGTGACTGTTTGCGTAACAGTCCAACAGTTATTTTCCCGGATATTCAGGTGTAAGGGTGTGGAAGTGTTCACTATGAGTGGGTCATTCCATCAGATATATGACTTTATAAAAACACCAATTATTTAATTAAATAGTTCCTCTTAAAAACAATGTAAAAGCTTTTACGGCATTAAAAACTTTCGGAAGTTAGTGCCAATATTTATTTCTTGCCAATGCTATGCTACCTGTTTCATGAATAGATAATTCCCAATAACTAATATCTGCAATGACAGGTAGGCCTATATATATATAATGTAGCGCGCACTTCCTGGCCACGTGCTTATAACACTGGTCAAGTTTTTTATTATTCTTTGATTCACAGTTTTCACATGTACAAAGAAATTTGGATTCCTGTTGAGGGAGAAGATCTGTACGGGAAAGATACAATACAGTCCCACTGACCAGTACGCTGCGTCTGTTCTGAAAGGCCTGACAATAGTGGGACACATTCCTCGCAAGATCAACAAAACTTCTGCAATCTTTTTGAAGCACGTCGGAAGTTTGAAGTGTAAAGTCAACTGAAATGAAAGCATGAATACCACTAGATGTGCACTGAGAGTGCATGACCAGTATATACGAAGAACCTACGACTTAGAAACTTTTTTTACTCACCACTTTTTCCTTTTCAGGCAATGACTGCCAGATTTCTCCGAGTCGCTTGCTAGTCTGGGCAAAATCAATGCCAGGATTCTGCGCCACTACCTTTACCCGGTATGTGTTGCACCACAGCGTGTATGCTGTGGGGGCACGTGACCTTTGCTGCAGGTGAGAACAAGCAATTTGAATAATAATACTGTCTAACACACCGGCAAAGCATATCTTTCTTACATCAATCAACATATGACAGATGCAAAATAATGTACTAAGACCACAAATTGTAGGCTTGGAATGACCAATGACAAAAAGAGGAAATTTTTCAGGTGACGCACCGTTCCACAAATAAATACTAGGCTTGTGAGATAGAAATATTTTTGTGTTGTAAAATTTAACTCATAAATAAACGTGTTTGCATGAATAAAGTAAAAATCATGATAAAAGAGACATGAAAAAAGGAAATTCGATATCAAATAAGAGGAAATCGAAACCAAAAAAGCGAAAATTCTCTTAAAAGAGGAAAATTCTAAGCCTGAATTACTTATCATAACACAGACATACCATCCAAAAAGCAGTGATAAATATTACACCTACCTTAGGCACTGATTATTACTGGTAACACAAGAACAAGCATAAAACAAGAACGAGCCAAAAATGGTCCAAGCAAACCTTTCTCTCTTTTGTAATCTTTTCTCCCTTTACTTTCTTCTTCTTTCCCGACTTGTTTTGGAAGAAATTCTGTGCAGCCTTAGCAGCATCATTTGCTGACATTGACGACTCGTCCTGACCAAAATCTGGTTCCAGATCTGAACAGATAGAAAAACACACAGTCATGTAAACAATCAGTTCTTCCCCGAATTTTCATAACGGAAAATGAAAGTTGACAAAGACACCTGATAAAGACACAAAACAACATATCAATATTAAAAAAGCTCTGCAGGGTATTAATATTTCTTTAATGTCATCAGAAACATCATTTATAACATCAAAAAGTTTGGACTGGGGAAGAGTAAAAACTCGAGTATTCTGAACTGCCTTGGCTCAAGCACATGCCCTCCTAGTGCCTACCTGGGCTAGAAAGTGTTAAACCTTTCAGCTCCTGCCAAGTCGCATAGCCACTCTGGCCAACATTGTGTAAATATTAACTGCCGCAATAACAGAAAAATATGCTTCGGGAGGTCATTTTTCAAATTCCCTAAGAATGAGGAAATGTAAAATATTCTCTGGTTTTCAATTAAGGTAAGTTTAAAGGAGAATGGAACCCAAAAAACTATTTTATATCAATTTAGATAGAGTACTTCCACTTGTTAACAGCAACAGTTGAATTGAAAAAAGCCCACGCGCAGAGTAATTAGATTTGTACAGCTGGTGCATTTTTAACAGACTATGGTTTATTTACCTGACAATGAATGCAGCTGATTTCTTTAAATCCACATAAATAAACAATTAATAATCAATTACTAAGTTCACATAACTTCTGTTGTGTACTCAGTCTACCCAGTTTGATAAGAAAATGAAGCAAGTATTATTTTAAGTTCTACATAACAGACAAACTGCTTACATTATGTTTCCATCCACGTAATTTTAATTAAAAAAATTGCTCATGCCTATGAAAATTTTTATAAGCCTTTTAAAATTAGCCACGACCTCCTTTTCTCCCAACTAGCACTTGTTCGCTTTTTAGTAGAAAACACCAACTTGAACTTATTAAAACTCAACCAAAATTGCATACTGACCCACTGAGCTTTGTGAATCTACCACTGTAGCCACTTGATACATCTATTTCACAAGGTAACATATTTTCCAAACCGAATCGCCATCAGTTTACTCTCTTCCAATCTAAACTTTCCAGTATTAAGTTCTTAAAACTTAAGAATCTGTTAAAATTATTTTACTGAAAACGTCAAAAGACTTCAGGCATGCCACTGTTTTCAGCAAGCTCACTGCCTCTTGAAACTCATTGCATTATTGTTTTACACTACTTAAATGTACCGAAGAGAAAGGATTTTAAACAAATTTCAAAATTCACCATTTGTCTCCATAGAAACATCTAGATCATCCTGGTTCAGGAAGTGTTTGCTGTCTCCTGAATCAATCCAAGAATCTTCGTGAACAGGAGCCTGCAATAAACATGTGAATGGTGAGACGAGTAAAGTGCTTACTAGGTTACAGGTGTAGCAAACTTGCATTTGTGTCAAACAGACAACTTTATATTTAGGTCCCTCATTGTTATTAGGTCTGTCTCATCAAGGTCCTTACTCTCATCTTAATGTTGAGAAAACTTAGAGGTTCAATATTGCTTCAGATCAGGTTCGTTAAGTTGCTTATCAAGGTGACTTAATATCAAAAATGAAAGTGTGGCCGTCAGGGGAAATCCAGGCACTTTATTATAACCAAGTTCACTTTAAACATAAGATAAACACGTGAAGACAGCTGTTTAAAGCTGCTTTAGCCATACAAAGTAGTGCAAGATATTTATTGGATGAAAAGTATGACCACTCCCAAAGCTGATTACTGTCACGTACTGATTTGACACGCAAACTGATTTTTTTGGCAATTAGATGTGTATGGATTACAGTGGCATTGCAATGCTGATCAAATTTAACTACCTTGTCTTAAATATAGTCAATGAAATAACACAGGAACAGGGTAGTTAAAAACAGACTGAATATACAACTTTGAAGCCTGGACAAAGCAACGGGACAGCCTTAAACAGATTGTATATACAACTTTGGAACCTGAACATAGCAAAAGGACAGTTATAAACAGATTGTATCTTTAGAACCTGAACACTTGTTGTACATTACCAGCTTGTTCATTACACTAGTGAGAACTGTCATGAGTCAGACTCTTCAAAACCAGGAAGTCTGATGTATAGACAAAGACTTGTCACGAGAACACAGTAAACGGACATTCATTACAAATTTCTTTTGTTCAGCCTCACCTGTCGTCTCCAATAGCATAATAATAAACAAGTGGTTCAGTAGCGGGCGGCTTAATTGTGTACGATTGGTTAACTTCATGCTATTGTTTACGACCTCAGCCACTTGACTTTTTGTTTCTTTGATAATTACCCCTGGCTAACATAAATGAAAGCAGTTGCACTAAACAAGAGAAAGTTGAAACGACATTTCGTTCGTACTTGCTACCCTGAACATGAATCACAAAATTTTCTATACCATGACGGTTACTCTGGGCATCACCAAGTAATAAGTGTGGAAAAACAAGCTGTTTTAATATAGCTAACTCTTCCCAACTGCTGGTGATTTGTCAATTGATTGTAATGACAGAAACCTAAGGGTTTCATGGCAAGGATAACTTAGAGACCAATTCCTTAAGAGTTAATCTGCAGCATATCTCATGATCTGCACGTTTCAACCATGAGTAGAAAAGGTAAATTTGTGACTTGTTATCAGATCATTGATGCTGTGTACAAATTCAATATTTGTATCAACTACCAACTATGTCCAGAAATTGAACACGTCTATACCTCTACAATTGTATTTGTTGCTTGCTTAGATTTTTTGCTTTTCTTCACTTTTGGGACTGGAAGTTCTTCTGGTTTTTCCTTTTTCTTTTTAGCAGACGCCTTCTGATTGTTTTCTTCTTCAATAGCTTCGACTTGAAATAAAAGAGAAATATATTACAAGGAATTTGTAATTATCACTGAAGTATAAGACCTCAAGAACTGAAGATAAAAGGAAAAAATAATTATATTTGGTTCAATCGGGTTTAAGTACACAATTCAGACCCTTTCAAGATCAGCACACAACGTGTAAACAATATTGCACATTCAGTATCATTAGAAGAAACAATGGCATCAGTGTACGGATAAGTATCTTTTGATGGTTGTTATTGAAGTAATGGTCAAAGTAATTCCAAGCTCATAAAAACGTACCGAACTGCTCATACGACATCTCCACAGGTGAACCTGGCATTTCATCAACAGTCAGATTCTTTGCCATTTCAGCTTCCGCTGCCAACTCTTTTTTCGTCTTTTTCTTCTTTTTCTCAGACTTCTTGCTAACCTTCCCATCCTGAGGAGCTGGCTCAGAGATAATCTCTAACTCAGGTTCTGTCGTTGGTTTGTTCGGAGACAACAGTAATTTCAGCTTCAGTGTTCCTTCCTTCTGTGACTCCTGGTCAGATGACTGGACAACTGGCTTTTTGTTCTTCTTTCCAGAAGACTTTGGTGTCGTTGGCACTGTAGGGGATGTTACCTAGCAACAATCCCAATAGGATAAGATATCATAATGGGAAATAATGTTGCAACATGTTATTGTGCAACGCATGAGTATATCCTACAATCACATTCAACAAAATGTAATCAGAAGAAACTGTAAAATTTGCGTTAAAAACAGAACTGGCACCTCTGAACGTCATAAGGAAAATCGGCAATTAAGTACTAAGAACTCAAGCCAAAACGTATTCAGACGAAATGTCCCGGAATTCATCGTCATGACAGATGGGTGGAAGCCAAATTCATTCTTAGAGTAGTCTCCTTTCAAGACTGAGAATGAAGTGGAAAGTTATTAAGGTGGCTAAGCCATTCTGCAACAATTATTACCAGTCATTTCACTGTTAGCAGAATAACAACAATTATTACCAGTCATTTCACTGTTAGCAGAATAACAACAATTATTACCAGTCATTTCACTGTTAGCAGAATAAGTTGTCATGAAATGGCAACAATTATTACCAGTCATTTCACTGTTAGCAGAATAACAGCAATTATTACCAGTCATTTCACTGTTAGCAGAATAAGTTATCATGACAGAAAATGGTATTTTATATGATTACTAGTACTGTATCTCTGAGCTTAGAGTCTCACGCAGCACTAATTAGCTAAACCCACAATCGCAAACTTCACACTCAAATAAACCCTGTTGAAGCAACCAATGATCTCCATTCAGTGCATGGTTTTGTCACGTCTAATTAGCAACACTTACTCTAAACCTCCGAATTAAATACCAGAACAAAGACTTCCACCCCACAACACGAACCAAAACGGTTTCCAAAAGACAGCACTGCACAGGGCTTCAAGTGTGATTTTTCCAGGTTTGTGGGCATGACTTACTTTCTCGACATGAGGAGAAGCACCTAAGTGTAGCTTGATCTTCAGGTCTTCTGTTGTTTTTTTCTTTGACTTCTTATTGGTGCTAGGACCACAGTCTTCAACTTCAGATGTTTCCAAAGGTAATGAATCGGAGTCCATCTTTCGTTTGCGAGACTTCCTTGAGGGTGTTTCTTCTACTGTGAAAACAAATATGGAGATTCAAAACGAATTGTTCCTATCAACCATCAAACCTGTGAGGGAAAGGTTCAACAAGAATAGCACAGCCTTGAAAAGTGCCCACCATGTGCATTGCAAATCTAGTGGTAAAGATAAAGGGGCGGTTGTTTTTTTAATATTTCCATGATAGTCAGACGAACTCAAACATCAACATTACTTTTGTATTCCTAATTAAGAGCAAATGCCAAGTAGTTAACAAGACAAGGAGGCCTAAATGTGTACTACAGAGAACATCAATTGCTGCTCACTTCTGGAACATAAGCGAGCACACACTCAAAAACATGTCAGAGTAAAAAAAACTAAAATAGGTGTTGCAAATTATTCGAACAGGTGCAGAGCGGATATTTGGTTTTTTGGTTGTCACTTTTGTGAGTTAGTAAATCTGGAAATACGAGAGCAGAATACACTGTCACTTGTATTATCGAGCAAGCATTTTTGCCTGTGCCAAGTGCTGTGGTACATTTATTGGTGTTTGCCACTTCAACACATTTGAGTTTTCAGTTCAGGAAAGTACTGAAACTGACACTACCCAGTAGTAGGATCTGTATAAAAATCAAAGCAGGCATTCTTACCTCAATAGGATCGTGAGACACATTTCAACATAAGGATCCACCAAAGAACCTAGCAGTTATTGAGGCACAGGCAAAAAAAGTAATTTAAACTGTCACCAGCGGGCACCATGACTGCAGATATGCCTATAAATAGTCACAAGTGGCACCACAGAAGATATGTCCATCAATTAAAGTTGGACATGCTCTCACCAAATAGAAACCCATCTCCCAACTTTCATGACGATTTTTAAGTGACTTGGCAGATAGTAAGGCAGACGACAAAAACACTGACACAAAAATAATAAAAATGGCCACGAGGTCAAATCCATCTGAATCACGGCAGTTCATCATTTCCTTCATAGAAGCTCATTTGCAAAATTTTAAGAAGACATGTTAACTAACTTGTTGGTAGATACCGAGGTATACACGAAGAAAACTCAACTTGCAACACCTGTTGAAGTTTTGTCAAGATTTAGAAGTTACTGAAGTGCATTCTAGTCAAAAAGTAGTAGATATTTAGTAGTACTTTTGTGCATCAAAAGTTNCGGGCACCATGACTGCAGATATGCCTATAAATAGTCACAAGTGGCACCACAGAAGATATGTCCATCAATTAAAGTTGGACATGCTCTCACCAAATAGAAACCCATCTCCCAACTTTCATGACGATTTTTAAGTGACTTGGCAGATAGTAAGGCAGACGACAAAAACACTGACACAAAAATAACAAAAATGGCCACGAGGTCAAATCCATCTGAATCACGGCAGTTCATCATTTCCTTCATAGAAGCTCATTTGCAAAATTTTAAGAAGACATGTTAACTAACTTGTTGGTAAATACCGAGGTATACACGAAGAAAACTCAACTTGCAACACCTGTTGAAGTTTTGTCAAGATTTAGAAGTTACTGAAGTGCATTCTAGTCAAAAAGTAGTAGATATTTAGTAGTAGTTTTGTGCATCAAAAGTTTGGCGAATTTCAACGCTGTCCAATTTATTTTGAAACTTTGTGCTCATTTCCACATTTTTGACATTTTTGTTTAATTTAATTGTTGCTAAATTTAGAATACTGATTCACCATGTTTAAGATGGTTACACTACCACATATCCGACTGTAGTTAAAATGCAACCAACCAGGGGCATGTTAAGTTATAACACTTCAACCTTATGACTTAGACAAGATCAGGTAAGTACCCACAAGATATCAAGTGGATTACATGATCTGACTAGCTTTCAGTTATCAGCGACTAACATTACTGAAAACAACAACGCTTCAATGTTATCAAGTCATCTCACCAGTTGGGGTAGTTGACAGAACTGGGTTAGAAGTTTGTGACGTGGTTGGACTAGTAGGAACTGACGGCACATCTGCTTTTGACTTTCTGCGAGCCTATGGAAAAATAGCAAGCATCTAAGCAGAGCAACATGGTTCAAATTTACCCAGATACATGAAAAGAGTGATGAAACCAGGATAAAACTAGTTCCAAACAGTTGTATTTGAAAGCAATAATCTTACCACTAAATGGACACACTTATCTGTGTATTGAGTATCATGCAACATGTGACCTTGTGACAGTTACAACATTTCATGAAGAGTTAGTATATGATTTACTCAATTTGTTCAAGTTTATCATAGATACAGTTATATCCCACCAATTTTGGACAAAAATAATTGCAGATGTTTCCCTTTTCTCATTTTTCAAGAATTTAAGTTGTTGTGAATGCCCAAAATTTTTCAAAATTTTGTGTTATGGTAATGTCATACAAAACTTGAACAAGACAAAGCACTAATTCAGTGCAATATATTTTTATAAGAAAAATGAGAAAACAAAATTGCATCCTAAATTGTTGAGATTTTATTAAGTGGCTAATCATGAAGGGTAGTTTGCAACTCAAAATGAAGAACAAACACATGAGAATGGTGCGGATTGTCTACTGCATTATAACTTGACCAATGCAAGTCAATAAATGGAAATTTGCTGAGAACCTAACATATGACACCTAAAATCCATTTCAGTCACCCACTTCAATATAATGATCTACAGTTATATCATATTGACATACCTTGGAAGTCTTCGATGAGTCTGCCTGCTGAATGTCCTCATTAGTCTCATTTTCATCTTCAACCTCTAGAAGACGTGACGACTTCTTACGCACACGGCCAGAGCGCGACACACCAAGCTCAGCTAGTGGCACAGCAATGGTTAGCAAAAAGTTAAACAACATTTCTGAAGATACTGCACAAAAAGTTTGCAAATTAAAATGAGTTATCAAAGCAAGGGAGAAGACTGAAGGAATATCCACTGTTTGTGAAAGGATTATTACATTCTAAGGCCTAATGATAACTAAACAATTTTCATAAAAATCTCCTAGTGAGTCCTCCTTTCGAGTATGTTTGTTCCAAGAATTTAACAACATTTATCAGGTAATGGAATTGATTTTAATTACATATAGCTGTACAAAACAAACACTGCTATACTTAGTTATGTAGGACCCTCGAAAAATGTCAAAATTTAGCAACTTTCGGAACTTCATGTCTCAGAAATGACTGATTGGATTCATATGAAACTTTCAGATACCATGGTTTGTGCACCGCTCTCCGTATACCATGGTTTGTGCACCGCTCTCCGTATACCATGGTTTGTGCACCGCTCTCCGTATACCATAGTTTGTGCACCGTTCTCCGTATACCATGGTTTGTGCATCGCTCTCCGTATACCATAGTTTGTGCACCGTTCTCCGTATACCATGGTTTGTGCACCGCTCTCCGTATACCATGGTTTGTGCACCGCTCTCCGTATACCATGGTTTGTGCACCGCTCTCCGTATACCATAGTTTGTGCACCGTTCTCCAGAACGCTGTTAAGAATTGTTTTCTAACATTTCCACTTCTTCATGAGGGGCCATCAAAAATATTACTTTGATTAAAAAACCTCAAAAGTTGCATCAAACGAAAACAAATGATTTATTAAGAAAACCATAACAGCATTTTTTGAGATTTCATCTTGAAACATACATATCGAACGAAATTTGGTCATGCCATAGATACCGTCGTTTTGCTATGGATTTAGTTTTCTTTTCGCTAAATTTTATAAAAAAGACAAGGTCATGTGACCCAAATAATAGCAGATTGATATAAAGTAAAACATCACATTTTACAGAATTGTACTTTCAGAAAATACACTTTCACTGAGTTTGTAGGTATTTGGCTCAATACACCAACAAGTCGATAAGGCACTACAGTGACTACATACCAATAATAATATGTGACTGAAAGTTATGTTTTCATTGAAAACCTTCCAATAAGTAACATATAAAAATATTCCTTCTTAACCTTTACAGCTTTCTTTACAACCTCTCCACACTTGATGCAGCAACAATAACATGTCTCAATTTTGCAGTGATTAGTGGGGCTCTCCTGTGATGAGTTTGGAGAAGAATGAGATGACTTTGACAACATGGGGGTTTAGTGATTTGTTACGTATGGCACAGCATTTATTGAATTTGGGCACCATTTCAATACACACGTTCACAGACTTTATATACAAACCCTCCACACAGAAGAGAAATGGACTTTCAATTAACTAGTTGGCAATTTTACTGTCGATGTGTCTCTTCATAATCATAAAATAAGAACAGTCTACTAGCTCAATTTCTTAATAAATAAAGTACTTACCAATTTCTTCTGAAGAGGCCATGATTAGTAAAGTCCGTCACAAACACAATCTGGAACAACACAAGAGAGATATCAACCCTACACCTCTCAATTTGGCAACCTGCAGGTGAACAATGCGACCTCAGATTGTGTTTGGCGACATGGGAAAAATCTGAAGTCACCACTGCGAGTAGCAGCAGACAATAATTCCCCCTAAATTCGTTTCAAAGTTGTGTTCACTTCCAAACTTTAAATTACTAACAGTTTTCCAATTCCTTACCTTTGATTCACAACTATTCTTTTTACATCGTGAAATCAGTGCACTTGCCACATCAGCCAGTGCACATCAAACACATGTAGATCACAAGAGGAAATAAACAGACACAAGTCAGAATTATTCGGTCAAAATCGGTGAAATACGCACCACCAGAGTATGTATGCAACCTCACAGACACAAGCATTGGTAAGTGTTTATTAGGTCGAGTCTTTGAACTCTAAAAACAACATGTCTTCTCTTATGTTTTAGTACTTTGAAGACAAACTGAAATGCAATTTTTGTTTCTTAGCTAACATATGCAAGTCATATAAACACAAGAGGGAAGTGTCCTGAGAAACTATTACGCGCCACCTCGCAGTCCTTGTCATCATTTTCAGATCTGATAATTGTTAAAAACCCTATAAACCAGTTTGGCTCACCAACCCCACACCAAACTAAAGAGTGCCAAATCAGTTTGGTGCAGGCATCACTTTGGGCTGCAACAGTGACACGGTTTAATGTGACAGATAACTTCCGGGTGTCACGTTTAGCCGTATAAAGCCTCCCTAAAAGTGCTGTCAGCACACATACTTATCCTTGAACAAGTTACTACTCCTGGAACTTAAATTGTTGCTAGGTTTGAAGGCTGTCTGGATGCTATGTAAACTAGCACAACATACCACACTTGTGACAACTTACTCCACATTATCGAGGTGGGGTAACTTGTTCTCGGGTAACTTGCGCCACTCGAAATCGCTGTGTGGTGGCAAAAGTAGGGTGGGGCGGAAGTACCGTCAGAGGTCCTAAAGTCGTGAGTGCCCTAAAGTCGTGAACGATCTTATTTCCTCTTCTGCGCGGTCTTGCGACATCTGGCGTTGAAGTTTCCAGCGTTCGTCTGCTTACGAACGTCAAACGAATACCCGGACGTGTTCGTATTCACAATATGATAACAAACAGTGAGTGAGTGGCTTCTTTTTTCAAATGTATCTTAAAAACAACATATTTCACTAATTCACTTTTTTGTGCATTTTTGGGATATATTTTCGAAAATATTTATCGATCAGATTTACTCAAACACGAGCTCCAGGGGTAACTTGAACAATGTATCAAAATGTCCCAGGGTCGATCAAGTTTTGTAAGGCCAAAGCAATAAAATACAGAGCGATAATTGATGCTGGGTTATTAGCATTTTACGTGAACAATCTCATTGAAAATGTCTGTGCACATCAAAGTTGGGTGCAAAACATATAACAATTTATTTCAATTGAAACTGAATTAATAAACAATGCAATGCATTTTTATGTCATCTAGAGTAACTGTAAGCACTGTAGTTGACTTGTGTGGTCATACTAAGTTCGTGCATTTCCGTCCAAACGAAACGTTCACGACTTTAGTACCTCATTTAAAATGGCCGGCGATATCAGCAACCGTTTTAAAACTCTACATTCGGATACAAACAAGGATTAAGATTGTCAAAACACGTATATTTGTGAAGGCTGATATATGTCCATGACATCACATGAGCAGTTGCTAACGGACATTGGGTAGTATGATAATCAACTGCTTATTATGC
Source organism: Phoronis australis (assembly GCA_002633005.1). NCBI lineage: Eukaryota > Metazoa > Phoronida > Phoronidae > Phoronis > Phoronis australis. Next base: position 490,353 of record NMRA01000293.1, on the reverse strand, counting down.
TTATATTCACGACTTTAGGTCACCGGTGTATAATTATCAGCTGCGGTTATATAAATACAGGTTGTCTTTTTCACGCCGTACTCGCATTAGGTATTCATTGTCATGCACAGAGCAACAACTTCTGCCTTAAACAGTACACACCATGGACTTTTGCACATTTTGAATTACCGGTGGCCACAGACTAAATGTATGACGTAAAATTTAGCTAGACCCATGTTTATTTTGTGTAATTAGCTCGAAATTTTGATTTTTCTTTCAATTTTGCCAATTTTCACATTTGCCGCCTTGTGACGTCATGGGTTGAACACAAGAGATCAGTGACTAGCATTGAACAATAGCGGAGAGCAGGGAATTTGAAAGCGACGACGATTATGAGCAAGAATTGAACAAATACTATGAAGAAACGTACGGCAATGGTGGCCAGGATGAGGAAATGGGGTTGCACGAAAGCGAGAACAAGTTTAATGTGCTTCCGGCTGCGTACTTTTCTACTT
>NMRA01000293.1:474452-488237 GCA_002633005.1 Phoronis australis | reverse complement strand
TTGTCCAATTGGCTTTTATTGGAAACCACAGTGCAGAGCTCAACATCAAAGCTTCAAATCGAGTTTATGTCAATAAAAACAGGCTGTTGCAATTTTCATTACTTCGTTGGCCTTTTTCTGCATGTTTCTCAGTTTTTACAAAAGGGGGCAGCATATGACGAACTTAGGTTTCACAATAAAATGGCTGCCGAAGGCAGTGCACATTTGAAATAACTCGGCACAAATTAAAGAAAACTTCCGAATCGATGAATGCGGTATATCTGTGAGAGTTAAATCGAATCCTATTCAGATCATAACTTTGAAGTGGAATAATTCGGTGAGTACAACACTACAACAGCAAGTCGGTTTTATGCTTAGGCGGACGAACATTGGGTTCCCCAGTGTATTTCCTTTCAGGTGATTTATGTTATTTCTTTGGGGACGGGAGCTGGAGAGTTAAAAAAATTGAACCCAGTTTTAAAGTAGGAAACGGAAATTCAATAGGTATGTATGGCAAGTAAAAATTCCCGAAACAAGGAAATCACTTGCAGGGCTCGACACTTTGCTTAACGACGTCAACCTGGTCAACTCGCCAATCCACTGACACTGTCTGACTGAGACCTGACAAAATTTCCAGGTCACCGAACGGGAATTGATGTTACCAAACCACATTGCTTGAACGGAAAATTAGGAGTGTCTCGCATGCTCGTTGATAACCAATGACTGTCCTCCACACAGGTTTGCTTCCCAAGGCATGTCGTGAATCCCCGAGCTGGTTTTACCTCTCGGGAGGAGTACTTTCCGCACTCTGGCCGGCTATTAGGGGTTTTCTATCACTTCAAGTTTTACGGACAATAGCTCCTCTCTTGGTGCACTGTCCAGACTGGACTATCTCTGTACAATCCTAGTTAAGTGCTCTCAGCCTTCAACTAAGTTAACTTGTACGACAAGACGTACTCACACAAAACTCTCAGACTTTCAAACCTCACAAAAGTCATACCTAACAAATAAACAATGGCCCAAATCATTCTCTGACTCAAAATATCCTCATGGTTAAGCAGCAAGAACAAGAAGGGCAGAACACATGGGCACATTGGACAACCCGAATATCGCTACCTGAGGTGCTGATGCTTGCTAAAACAATAGACCAATTAGGCACAAGAGAGTTCATGTAACAACCAATTACCATCGTCTCAATTGGCCCCGGTAAAGATGGTGGCTATCCTATTGGATTGCCATATGCTGGAAGCTGGTCGGCGAATTATGCCTCACATTGAGTAAACCATCATAGTTGATGTTGCTCATTTTAGTATCTTTTGCACAAAGAGGGACACCTTAGGAGGCCACTGATGTCTTTGCCTCTTCTTAGCTCAAACATTCTTGCAACCAAACTTTTTTGAATAGTCCTTCATTCAGTTGCACCAGTCGGCAATTAGACATTTTACGCTGCTTGCACCAGGTTGCATGACATCATGCCTCCTTGTTCCGTACCAGAACCGAGCCTTTGCCAGTGCTATAAAATAGCAAAGAATCGACAGTTCAAATTCATTATACCTTGAGGCCATTCTTATATTACAAAATGACACGTCAATATTAACAAGCCAACTTTTGATTTCAAGCAATAACAAAATGTTGATTCTTTCGTCGCCCTGAAAATGACCTCCAATTTCATATGAATGGTTTTAAACCAATGGTAATTGTGGTCTAAGTTGAAAGTTAGTTTTCTAGACAGAAGTTTGGTTTACAGCTGCTGTTAGTATCACAAATAGTTTCACTGTGTATCACAAATAATTTCACTGTGTATCACAAATAGTTTCACTGTGTATCACAAATAGTTTCACTGTGTATCACAAATGGTTTCACTGTGTATCTCAAATGGTTTCTTTAAAAAGTTGGAACCTACTCTATGACAGCTAACTCAACATTGATTCTAAGATTTGCAAGCTTTGATTTTTCTATGTCCGTGGCATACACATGCGCGTACCCAGCCTGAAATATAGGGGGGCTCAAATCTCAAATTGTTCAGTATGTGAACCTTTTACTAAAAAAAAATCAACGAGAACTAAAAAAATGGGGCCACCATTTACCCGGAGTTTTTGTTTCACTGAGGCAGGCCTTTTTGCCCAATTCATCTCAAATTGGAAGGCTTATTCGAGCCCTCCGAGCCCTCCCTGGGTGCACCCATTGTACATTGAGCATAAGGGTTAGGTCTTAGGCCAGCTTCAGTTTTTGTCAAAATCACTACAGCCAGGCTGTGTTCACCAACAACTTATATTTAAGTTGAATTTCTTGTTTCTTGGTCAATCCTTGAGCCATTGGCACAATGTAATTTCTGGTTGTGTATGAATAGCTAAGCATTGAATAGACAAACTGTAATGTCCACAGATTTCAGGCAGTGATCCTCAACAGCATTTTTTAAATAAAAATCATGAACTCTAACTATTTCACATGATGATGATAATACTTACTGTGTTAATAATAAATCTCAGTTTCTCTAAATTGTCTTACTTTCAATTTCAGTTATTCCTTGGGCACCTAAACTTGACTGCAAGCTGAGATTCAGTCAACTTCATTCCATCTCATGACGTAGTGCTGCCTTTGGTCACAACTTTTGAAAGTAGAAAATGGGACTTGACCCAAAACATAGTAAGTATGCGGTTATGTGAATGAGATTCTCTCTGATGAACTGCAATTTTAGTCTCCATATCAATTTCCATTCCCAAGTCTGAAAATTGAAATTTTTTCAAATTCCATTCATTCTTGTCAACACTGATACGTTCCATAATTTTGACGTATTAGAGAAGTATTTTACCCATTTAGTTACTCAAAAAACATGGGTGCTAATAAATTTGCTGCACCATGCATCATCTCGGTTACTGAGCAACACTGTTAAATAGACATATTAACAATATAAATACTTTGATATACAGAACCTCCAGTGATAAAAAATAACGGATCTGAATAATATAATCTAAACCAAGTGGGCTTACTATAGCCGAGTCTTTAATTTACTAGCAAATATGTTTGCTCGTGTGACAGTCATTTATCTTACTTATAACGAAATAAATTATTCCGTAGCCAAATTATTTTTTCTGTGCTGACTTGCCCTGCCAGAGTTGCATAGTTTTTCGTTTTCGTTTCAGAGGGTTATCGGTTTTTGGTGTTGTTTTTCAACTGTCTGTTGACATTTGGATCATACTTCTGTTTTGACATGCCAAGCGTCCTACAGAATACATTTACAGTAAGTCTCTGGCAGTGAGATCACCTTCTTCAGCTTAATTTGGCTCTGGTGCCTCCCCCCACTAACTCATATCGAAATTTTTGCTACTTTAAGAAGAAAGGTATCTGTTCACATCAATTTTGGCTACTAAAACAGATTTCCTGTCAATGTCTAAAATTGTCCAGTGGGTAAGGATGAAAAATCTAGATCTGCTTTGCTTGCAGAATTCTACCTCAGTTTTACAAACCTCTTGGCATCTAATGCAGCCAGCAATTTTTCTTTTTAGGTTTCTTATTATAATATGTCACTGATGGAATTGAAAAGATTTTGCCTTGCTTAGCTGGCTAAATTGAAAATTGAATTAGGCCTTTTACTAATTAACTAAAGGAAGAGTGAAAAGGCCTAATTCAAATTTCCTTAATTTTTTAGGCAGCTAAACAGGGCAAAATGCAGGTTTAAGGTTTTCTTGTTTAGCTATGATGTATTGATTTCAGTAAAAATTGTCAATGCAACTGATTTCTTAGACAACACTTATGTTTAAAACACCAGGTACCCTAGGTAAAAAGTTGTTTGTTGTTTTTAATAGAATCCAGCTGGGTGCACCAACACAACAAATGCAACATCATTAGACAACACAACGTGTTGTCCAGATTGTCTAGGGCTGTCTGACGACCACTACAATTTACTTTATGCAATCTACGCTTGGACGTAAGTATTCCTCCTGTAAATGTTTTCCTGTGTCAGATGCATACTAGCTTTGGTGCAGCTTGTCTACATATGGTTGTCAAATGTATAGTACAAGCCAAAAAGAATTCCCGTCATGCTGCCTGGGCAAAAGCTAAATTCATCGTCAGAGTTACAGTTTTCCCTTATGTTTGAGAATCAAGAGAAATTAACTAGAAGTTAGTAAGTTGGCTAAATCTGTCTGCATTTAGAATTTTCCACCCTCATTATGCACCCTCATCTTTATTTGTGGATCTCTGTTTGGGCGTCTGGCATCAGCAGCTGTATCTCCTAAACCCCTCACAGGATCTTAATGAGATTTGGCACGTAAGTTCCTATGAAGCTGACTATAGATGGCGACGTCTTTCAGACCAATCCAACTACTGCTGTACCCCTAGTTCCCTTTATATCTTCATAATTCTTGATGGAAATTTGGTAAAGTAGGTTTCATCAATGTTTCATTTATGAGGGCAACGACACCTTTACATTTTCGGACGTTGTTTGAATGTTCTGTGCCACCCCGTGGCAGGTGAGTTCCTATGAAGCTGACGACGGATGGCGACGTCTTTCAGACTGACCCATCTACTGCTGTGCCCCCAGTTCCCTCTATATCTTCCTAATTCTTGATGCATTTTCATGAAATTTCGCAAATAAGTTTCATTTTTAATGACACCTTTATATTTTCGGACTTCTTTGACAAGTGTACACCACCTAGTGGCCATTTTTAAAATTTTCGAGTCAGTTTATTAGCATCCACCTTACGTTTCCTGCTGATGAAAGCAGCATACTCAGGTAAAATCATGTTTGCATAATTATGTTTCTTGATATTCTGGTGCTTGTTAGTGTTGATTTTAGAACATGCAAAACACCTTACTACAATTAAATATTAAATAATCACTAATGATGTGAAGAGTGAAATTGTATAAAGAGCAAAGTTCGTTTAACATTGATTTGTCCAGTTGCATGGGATTTCTTTATTACAATATGCTTAGTGTGAATGCAATAGAAATTGCATTTAGTCTTGCTTATTCTAAGACGTAGCCTTTATTGTTACATTCATTTTCCCATTTGTTATTGTAGGAATGCCGTAGTAGTGATATGCGCTGGATTTCTAATTGATAAGCTGGGCAATAGAAGTAAGTGGATCAGAATTTTACTCGCTGATTTTTTCTTTGAAAATTCATCAGTTTATGACAACATTCAAAATATATGATAACTTACCTGTGATAGAATAAGTACTTAGATGACAGGTGTGTTGCAATCATTGACATTCTTGTACACAGGCTGATATGTAGGCTCGTCCAGACTAACACCCATGGCATTTAAATTGAAAAACTCAAAAATCAATGGGTATGTATTAAGCGGGTATTGGGCGTTTAAATATTAAGTCTCTTAACATGTTGAATTGCCATATACTCAAATTACAGTTTGGTTTAAAGATGGTTGTGGAGTCACAGTAGGTGTGAACCACTCTAAGTACAGGAACTGGAAATGAAAGTTGAAAGAATGAAGACAATGTAGTTGTTGTGATAAGCAGACAAGTGAATTGCGTGTATTTTGGGAACTGAAACGAGTATTCGCAAAAATATTTTGGTGCCTTAAGGAAAAGAAATCATGACTTTATATTATAAGGATAGTATGTATGTGACCATGAATATTTAAATTGATTTTGCAAAGTTAGTGTCAATACATGGATTTAATCTGGACTAGTAATTCTTCACAAACCCTATGTCATTGTCGTAATTGACATTTTTCTATTTTCAAACTAAATCATGAAAACTGTTTTTCAATGACAGCTACACCATACAAACCACGCTAATAGTAAATTATAATGTTCTTAATCTTTCTTTTTGCTGAGAAATTTGACGGAATAAGATGTTACTTGTCCACAAAATTTTGTGCTAAATAGATTTACCATATGTAGTTTGTTCAACTCTCTGTCAGCTTGTTTCATTGCCAATATCAAAATGCCTCTCATTAACAGTTTCTATATTATAACATTCATAAGGTTTTATTTTGTTTGGTAGTTTGTTTGATGTTTCTCCATTGATGTCCCACTTCTCACCGTTGTCTACTTTTTTCAGTTGGCGTCTTCCTTTTCTCACTCTTGTGTGTGATTGGCTCATCAACGTTTGCTCTCGGCGCGACATTAAAGGACACTCCCGCCATGTTTCCATTGCTTCTTATTGGAAGGCTTATATTTGGTTCTGGAAATGGATCTTTAACAAGTATGATTTATTAAGTTGCTTTTCTTATTTTTAAAGGTGCTGTGAATCCACCTTTTGCCAAAAAGATTTGCCGTTTTTTCAATTTAGACCACTCTTGTCGAAGTTGTACTTAGAAAGATTGCTAATTTGTAGCTGTAGCTTAATGTTGAAATATATGGTTTAAATCTTGACATTTTGGTGAATTTATTGTTAAAGTTGGGGGTTACATTAATTCATGTTGAGTTATGTGATTAATATCATCCTGGTGTTTTCACAGCAGCATGTGTCATGTTGCAATTTGTGATAAATGCGGTTCATGTCAACTGTCAGTCAGACGTGTAAGTCTCGAGTTTCACTGTAGCCTTAATGGGGGAGCCACTGTTCTTTGGTGTTACCTTTGGTCATGGTGAGAGATATTTTCAGTGTTAATTTGTTTCCTTGGCCTGCCGTTGTACATGCAAAAGGTCTCTGCGTTCATTTACATTGAGCAAACACACTGTATGACTCCTTACCAACTGCAATGTGCCGTTGCTCAATAAAATTGAATGTAGAGATTAAAGGTCTTTTGCTGGGCCGTTAATGTTGGTTTTCTATTGTCACTTGCATAGTTAGGGTTAAAAAATGGTAACTAATGTTGAAAATATCTCTCTAAAGATAAAGATTACCTGCAAAAGAAAGTTAACATCAAAAACGGTTGCTTTGCCTTTAGTGGGAAAGTTAGTATAACTGGCCAGTTGCAAATACTGAAGGTAGTAATGTTTGTCAGCCATATGAGTATGTTATTACACCCATAATGTTTTTACTCAGAAAAACTTTGTATGAGAGTGCAGATATAACCAAATTCGTTGTCTAGGTTACGCATTTAATCTAAAAATATAAGCAAAAAACAAGTACACGTGTCTCACCAAAGGCAATATGCTGCAGCTCTGACAGATAGTAAAATTGCAACTTTTGTTGTGTTTCATGAGGAATATGCTTTACCCAAATTGACATCTTTTTACCCAAAATGCATTTTCACACATGTTGCGTTCTGTTGCATTATGTCATAAACTGACTCTTTTCTTTCCTTCTCAGTTGTACAAAACAGGATAACAGCGTTCTGGTTCAAAGACAAAGAGCTAGCAATGGCCTTTGGGTTCACGCTAGCCTTCTCAAGACTGGGAAGTGTGTTGAACTTCTTTCTAACTCAGAACTTTGAAGAAGCGTACGGTCTAACGTGGACCTTATGGGGTGGTATGTTGTTGTGAAAAGAGGCTCATACTTCTGACATAAGTTTGTTGACAACCATAGATTAGTAATTCATTCTTTGCCTTCTCAGATATCTACGTGTCAAAAACTACGGAATGCTATTTCTCGGCTAAAATTATAATTTTATTTTATTTATTATCTGTACTTCGATAACAGCCGAGTACTTACTATGTACCACACAGCTGAATGTTTTGTAAATCCATTAATTTGTAACAAAGTTGTAAGTCTTTGAAAAGAAAGGGCGATTAAAAATTTCCCTTTTCTGTAACGAGGTATGATTTACCTCCGCAGACAGTCCATTATTGAAGTGTACTCTTGAATTCTGACTGACCAAGAGTCTGGTAGAATATGTTAGTACCTCTCTGATGGTTGAATATTGTAACTATAGGTGCTATGCTGTGTGGAGTTGGCTTCGTGTCGGCCATCATTGTCAGTTTTTTGGATGTTTATGGAGTGAGGCGAATGGGAAAAGATGACACACTCAAAGTGGAGTCTAGGAAGATGGTTTGTATCTTTGTTTTTGATTTCAGTAGTTCAAGGTAATCATTCTCCTTCAAGTTTTCACTCAAGCATTCTCGTTATAACGGCACTCTTTTCTCATTAGTGCAAGCCAGATCTTTTCTTTGATGTGTACTCTATTCATGTTTTCAAACTTATTATTTAATAAGAAAGATAGTGTGTATTTAATTTATTCACGTTTGACGTGATATTCATTTTATAAGTGCGGCTAAGTGTCCTCGAAAACAGTTGTAGTATCATGCAACATCTCACACAGCAGAGAAACCTAATACCAACCTTCAACTTATTTGTTCAATGTATATTCTGGAATATCTTTTAAAAATTTACGTCTATCTTGATTTTATTGTTTGCGAATGTTTAGCTTTATTCATGAATAAAGCACCTTCTAACCATGGAGTAATTGTTGTGGAGAAAAGAATGCCGTTCATGAGAAACAAAAGAATGCAGTTAATGAGAAAAGCATTGAGTTTAAGTAGGAACTGAATTGTGGTTGATTGGGTAAAAAGATAATATCTTGATGAAAAGAATTGGATTACTGAAAAAATGACAAACTGTTATGAGAACATGTATTGTGAGCGAGTTGGATTGTTTCCCCTGTAAGTGGATGTCATGTCTAAAAACTAAAAAGTCTTAAACTAATTAGTGGGAGGTTAGTTAAGTGTAGCGATCACTTTATTGTAAAAACCAGGGTCATCATTCACTTGAGGGGAAAGGTTTGATATGCATCCCCAAAATCGAGGCATCAGTGCCCAGTTGCATGAAACAATTCCAAATAAGGACTCAACTAAGCTCCTTAAATCCTTTGCGTATTTGTGTTGTTCTTTACTCACAGATTTAAATATTTTTCTGTCATTTCATATTTATTATGAGCTCTTCTTTGACTATTTCTAATAACTAAAAACTGAGCAATGAGTTCAGTGAACATAAAGAGGGACTTAGAAGTGTTGCATGAAAGGATCCCTACTTATTTTCGATCATATTTAGAATTCAACGTAGAGTTCACTCTTGATTTGTATTAAAATTAAAAATAGACTGAGTAACAAAACTAAAACAGCCATTGTTTTCACAAGTCCACAAATCACCATTAGCTTTAGGGAACTTAGCCGAGTCTATTTGGGACTGTTTCAGGCTACCGGGCACAATGCACCTGCAAACAATGAACATCTTCTTCAGTAAGTTGTTTATTTACCAAGTGAGTGACCTTTCTGTAATAGAGAGAGAGAGAAGGAATTTTTATGTTTGAATGTTTGAGATATTTGCTCACCAAAATTTATTACATGGCTGTATTTAGAAACAATTTATTACTAATACCAATGAAATAAATGTACCTTTGCGTTTTTTGCAGAAAGTGAGTGACATCCGGCATTTCTCTGTCTCCTTCTGGTTATTAGCTTTCACAATCATGTTCTTCTACAATGGTGTATTCCCATTTGTGGCTGACTCCAGGTAGGTTGATGTTGACAGTTATACAATAACAACCAAGTTAAGGTTAGTAGACAATGATACTAATTACCAGACTAAACTAAGTAATCATTATTTCCTGAAACCAATGTGGTCGTCTGCCTGCCGAGACAGGTGTAGTTACTCGCGTAAGACCTTTGGCATTTTGTGACTTTATTTTGCATGCATTTTAGGAATGGGTCTTGTTTTTATAGTAATAACCAGTCAATCAATCTTTGCAGTCAGAAAAATGAAAATTTGTGTTGTTATGGTTATTGCTTTGTTCCCAACAATTTAAAAGCTTGATTGCAACGATATAGTGTTCAACGAAAAGTTAGTTTCACACGTGATGTTAGAATTTGGAAGTCCTTTAAGAACAAGGATTTTTCTGATGTCTACACATTCCAATTAAGTGTGGTTTACTTAGTAGCGCCAATCTTGGCATGAGTTCCATCTCCTTCTTTTTATTGGATAAGCTAATGTTGCTGAGTGTGTAAAATTGTCTACAACCATATAATAGGTAGTAGCTCACATTATCTGTTTAATGTTAATTGACCAAGACATGCCATAGTAATGATACATAATGATACATATTTTCAGTGAGTTTATCCATGACAAGTACAAGTTCCCTAAGACTACGTCTTCCTACCTCTCCGGGGCAGTCTATGACGTCTCCATGGTCCTGTCCCCCTTTCTAGGAGGTCTCATTGTGAGTGCCATGTGAATTTAGCATTAGCTTTTGACACTACGTAATGTCTTTTATGATTATTAACTTATTAATTATTGATTTAAGAATATTGGGATAGTTTTTTTAGTCATATTATTGTGAAGGCATTGAATTAATGAACCATAAACTAAGGGAAAAGTTATCATTTTTACAGAACAGTCAGTAAATTATTTTGTAAACACGTGTGTAGCTATCCAAGGAATGAGGTGTCTGAAATTGTGTATCAGTAAAACTTTGTCCTTGCTCTTAAACATTCCAGCTCTGTGACACTGTTTGACAATTAAACATAAATTTGGTAATGGTTGAGGAAGGCCTCTGTGTCAGTGAAAGGTGTATTTACAACCGTCACTCTCTGGATATAGGTATTTATGGCGACGTAATGATTAAGCATTGTGATACAAGTACCAGTGTATGCCTTGAGGTTTTCATTATTCGTCTAGCTACAGACGTGTCTTGTACAAGTTTTATTTTATTGTTGTTTCCAGGATATCATTGGTAAACGAGGTATCTTAGCCTGTGGCTGTGCCGTGCTTACTTTACCTGTGTTTGGTCTGCTTGCATTTACCAAAGTGTACCCTCTTGTATCTACTCTCTGGCTTGGATTTACGTATTCATTTGCTGCCGTAAGTAATGTTAAATTTATGGACTTCAGAATCATGGTGTGTAATGAACGCTATTTCCTGCATTAAGTCACACTGACTGAGATGCAGGGAATCCAACCATTCTTGATGTCTACTAGTATACAGATCCTTGGATATTCATTTGTCCAATATTAATTATCGTTCACCTAGCGTGTGTTTGCTATCCATGGAGCAATAGAATGTGATCATCTCAGTAAACATCTACGTCTTAGTTCACTTTCTTTGAGTAAAACACAATCATGTCATATTTACTGCTGCACACAGTCTGTGTGTTAGTGTTTTACTCAATGGATGTGAATCCAGAACCAATATGCCGGGCTTTTGTCACTTTGCGTTATTTTATGGATGGTAAATACACATCAAGGGAACAATAATTGACATGAAAAAATGTCTCTCCAGGATAACCACAGATCCGTATTTCACATGAAGTTGCTTTCCTACTTATTGTCTTTAGCCCAGTAAAATAACTGATTTATTCTTAAAAATGGTACTTTCAAGATAATCTCTTATTAAGTTACAACTGACAAGTTCATGTTATGAATATCAATTGCCGACTGTAGAGCTGGCGAATAACATTGCTTGTTGAAGGCTTAATGTTTGGCAGAATCACCAGGGCAAAGGTCAGGTTTTGGGGAATTTTTATTACTTATTGGTACAGATTAGAATAATTTACTTTGTAGTTTCTAATGTAGTAAAAGCCTGCAAGTACAACCTTAATTTTTATCCGTCAGTAGTCATCATCAACAGCTGCAGTGTTCATTTTTATGTGTTCATCATGTGATGTCATCATCACTCAATGTATAACTATGGTGTGGTAACATCCATTTCACAAACTGTAACTCTGTTGATCTACATGTCAGTTGACATCTGAGTAGCACACAACGTAGAAGCCAGTGTTTATTTATGGCCTGTTTTGATTGGGGTCAAGGAAGTGTGGTAGTGATAGCACTGCATGGACACTACTGTTTGAAAGGTTGCAATTGTTTGCTCTCATTTAGTTGGTTGTGGTGTGGACTAGAGGTGTATCTGTAAATGGCCTTGTCTGTCATCTTAGAATGAAAACATATCCCCTGCATGGATGGTGGCAGTGCCATTATGCAGGTTTCGTTTTGATACCTGCAGTTGGAAGAGCTTATTTCAAAGAAGTGTTTCTTAACACATTACAGGCCAGCATGTGGCCATCTATTCCACTGGTGGTCCCCCAGGCAACCATCGGCACGGCAATGGGATTGACAACTTCCATTCAAATGATTGGAATTGGTGTCTGCAATGTCATCGTTGGTACTGTCTTGGGAAAGAATGACAAATCGTGAGTATTGTGCAAACTTTAAACTAGTCTTGCTCTTGATTATTTTCCTTGTACTAAAGCACCTGTACCACATTGTGATTCTTATTGCACTGAAATGTTCACAGAACCTTCCACTTGGTATATTTTCAAATGATTCATCTAGTTATTAAACAAATCATTGAATGGTTACACCTTACTTGCTTATTATGGTGGATAATTTTATAATTTTGAAACCACACTCAACTTTCAGTTGATATGTATGAGATTGCAATTCATCTCAGTCCGTCCAACTACTTGGTCATTTGATTTTTACTTCACACATTGAAACCTTTGTAATTCTGAACTCTTCAGAGTAACTGTTGCTGAAAAGTTGCTTCGTTGGAAGTATGTGATGATTTTCTTACTGGGTAACACGGTGGCGTGTGTTGTGACATCGGCAGCACTCAACATCAATGACAAGAAGAGAGAGGTAAGTGACACACTCAGAATAGTCCTGGGGTGTGTTTCATGAAAAGTGACTGAAGACCTAAGACATAAGTTTGGTCTGAAAATAATTATATTTCACATTGAGCAAAAAGTGTAGTATCTGAGAATATACAAATGACTGCTAGTTTAGTTACTGAATATTAGTTACTTTGCAAAAACCTTATTCAGCAGTGGAAGCGTAATACCAAATTTCTGTCTTCACTATCTTGGGTCTTTTTCATGAACTGGACACCTGGTGACCACTGAATTTTTTTGAAAGTAGAAACATTCATTTGGATGAAGTATTATAGAATTGGTAACTATAGACTGTTATGAGAAGATGAAAGCTTTTAAAAGGGAATCCAGCAGTTTTTGAAGTTAGGTTTTAGTGCAGATCCCTGGTTATCTTAGAAATACATTCTACTTTCATGTTAGTGAGTATTCCCCTGCCATGGAGTCACTATCCAGGGAACAATTAAAGAAAGTGATGAGATTAACGTCTCGACAAAGGCCTGGGTCTTGGTTTAACATGAAATAACATTGAACAAACACGATGTCCTCATCGGTATTGAGCACAATCCGTGTTGATCAGTCAGGTTTGCTAAATGAGACGGAATGTAACAAAATGACATTATAATTGCTCTCTGTTTTTTTCATAAAAAACAAAGAGTGTTGCTGTCAAATTCATGCAGTTTTATTTTATGCGCCCACATATTTATATGTGGACGTATTATGCCGTCATCTCCGTAGATCCGGCGTCCGCTGCTCTGTCTTCAAAACACTTTGACATACGTTCATGAAATTTGGCACATATGTTGCATTCATGAATGGGACGGCATGAGCAAACTTTCGGACGGATCCGACTACCGGTGTGCCCCCTAGTGGCAATTTTAGTTTTTATGCTTACCTTTTTATCTTCAAAAGTCCTCAACGGATTTTCATGAAATTTGGTATGTAAGCACCTATTAGTGAGATGACGCTATCCTCCCGTTTTTGGATGGATTTGACATAGTTTGTGCCACCTAGTGGCCGTTTTTATGCGCCCACATATTTATATGTGGACGCATTATGCCGTCATCTCTGTCCGTCCGTCCGTCCGTCCGGCGTCCGCTGCTCTATCTCCAAAACCCTTTGACATACGTTCATGAAATTTGGCACATATGTTCCATTCATGAAGGGGACGGCATGTGCGAACTTTCGGACGGATCCGACTACCGGTGTGCCCCCTAGTGGCAATTTTAGTTTTTTACGCTTACCTTTGTATCTTCAAAAGTCCTGAACGGATTTTCATGAAATTTGGTATGTAGGCACCTAGTAGTGAGATGACG
>NMRA01000293.1:461463-473599 GCA_002633005.1 Phoronis australis | reverse complement strand
TATGTTGGTAAATTTGTTTTTAATTCTATGTTTCTGTGGTGCTTTAAGCAACTGGTGTATAGGATGTGCTTGTATTATGAAGATTACTCACATTTTGCCCCTAGCCTATTGAGGAGACAATGACCATGCCTTTCCATTTTGCAAAGTATGCCCTCTACTGGCCACTTTATGGTACCAATAAACAACCCTAGAAGGATACCGTATGCGGTGCAATTGTGGGCGCATTTCAACGCTCCGCGTTGCTCTTGTTACTGTTTTCGAGTCCATCCCTTTATCAACCAAACCGCTCAAAGTATGATTGTAAAAATTGGCATGTGTGCTCTTACCATAAAGAGGATGGTTGACGATGATTTTCCGACAATTGCGACTACTGTGGTACCTCCTAGTGGCAGTTTTTTTTTTTGCGCCTATGGCTGTATCTCCTAAACCATTCACAGGATCTTTACGAAATTGTGTAAGTATATTTATATGATGTTAACAACAGAGGACGATGACTTTTGGACAGATATGACAACTGGTGTGCCACCTAGTGGCAATTTTATTTTTTTTTACGTTTACCTCTATCTTCAAAGGTCCTCATTGTATTTTCATAAAATTTGCCATATAGGCATCTATTAATGAGGTGCCGCTATCTCTTCATTTTCACATGAATTTGACGTACTTTGCACCACCTAGTGGCCATTTTTACTGTTATCGAGTTTTTTGGTGTCCAGTAATCTATCAAACAAATCGTTTTCAGGATAATTGTGAAAATTGGCATGTATGTTTTTACTATGTAGTGGACGGCTGAAGATGATTTTCTGACAACTTCGACTACTGGGGCATCTCCTAGTGGCAGTTTTTTTTGTGCTCATGGCTGTGTCTCCTAAACTGTTTGCAGGATCTTTACTTAATTTAGCGTATTTATATGATGATTACTGCGGACGACGGCGACTTTCGGACAGATCTAACTGCTGCTGTGCCCCCTAGTGGCAATTTTTGTTTTTTACGTTTAACTCTATCTTCAAAGGTCCTCAACAGATTTTCATAAAATTTTAAATTTAGTCATCTATTGCTGTGATGACGCTATCTTCCTGTTTTTGGGTGGAATCAAGGTATTTTGCACCACCTAGTGGCCATTTTTGCTGTTTTCAAATCTTGTTTTTGGCGTCCACCCCCGTATCAACCAAATCATTTGAAAATTGGCAAATATGTTCTCAGTGTGAAGACAACCTTTGATGATGGTGACTGACTAGTTTTGTTTTGCCCCCATAGGTGTATCTCCTAAACCCACTACAGGATCTTTATTAAATTTAGTAAGTGTATTTATATGAAGATAACAACAGATGACGACAACTTTTAGGCTGATCCAACGGACACTGTGCCCACAAGTGGCAATTTCATTTTATTCTGTTTTCCTTTGTTTCTCTGAAGTTCCTTCTTATGAAATATGGCATGTTCCTGTTTTTGGATGGATTGTATGTTTTTGCGCCATCTAGTGGCCATTTTTAAGATACAAATAAATAACCCTAAAAGCACACCATTTGCAATGCATTTGTGGGCGCATTTCAACACTCCGCGTTGCTCTTGTTTGTGTTGCTACTGTATGTGTGTGACTTACACAAGACGTACAAATTTTTGTGTCAGTTCCACAGTAAAACGGGAGAACTAGACATTTATAAGTCAGATTTTTACTTAATCCCGACAACAAAGTTCAGCCATACCGTTGTTCTAGTTCATACACTAAAAGCTTTTACCATACTCGGATGAGAGCTTGTTATTTTAACTATTGTAGACTTATGAAAATGTTAAATGCAAGAAATCCTATTTCGAGCTTGAAAAGCTATATTAAATAAGGTTCCTCCTGAAGGTGACGGAAAAGAATAGCACCTCTATTAATAGTAGGGGCCCCACTTCTGAGGCCAGAAAATGAATTTTTGCTTATTTTATTTCAATAAGCATATAAGTCATTTAAAATAATAAGCAGTTTGATAAAATCTCTTGATCCAGTTGCGTCCAAATTATCTAAAGTGCTGTTGTATCTTATTCTGTATTGCTTACAAAAAGTTAACAATAATTTTGTTCACCAGGGAAGTGTGCTGAATCAAAGCAGAAAGGAAAAGCGACAGCAAGCCATGGACAGATTATCTGAAGAGACATACGATGAAAGCGACCCGTTGTTATCCAATCGAGATAGGAGTATAAATTAATCCTCCAGAGACACGATGAAAGCAATCCATTATTATGCAGCTGAGAATCAGAGCAGTATAAAACAGTCCCTCAAACACATTCAATGAAAGCAGTCATTACAGTATAGTATAAGCAATAGTATAAATTAGTCCCTCAGAGACATAAAGTATGCTGAAAGTGATTTGCAGTTGTTCATTCTACAGTCAAGCTTAAATTAATCCTTCATGTTGAGGTGATGGATTAGTCAACACAGGAGCATAAATTGATCAAAGGTAGAACTCCATGAGTGTGACCTATGACCTATGTGGTTCATTTGTCAAGAAAGAAACACAATAGGGCCGTCCCGAATTAAGCAGCGACACCCGAATCTCACTGTATTTACCCACGATGCCATAAACATCTGCCAGGCACATTTGCGGCATCGTTTTCGTGCCATTGGAGTTTCACATGTTATTTGTTGTCTGCTTCTTTACAATTTTTTCTCTGTTACATTACTCTATTCGTCCTTCTAATGCTAATAGTAATAAAGTATTACTGCTGTGCTGTGGGCTGAAACTCTGACGCGAGAAAGTTTGATAAACTGGACAAATACCCGTGGATGTGTGATGTGAACGAAATTCTTTGCCTTCCCGACATGAAAATGTGGCTGATTTCCAAAACGAGGTTACGCGCTTTCTTATCTCTGTGGCAATGGAGATTTCTATCACCGTGCAATCCGAACGGCCCTACTGCTTTCTTCAACAGAAAGTTATTTACAAATTTGCTGTGTGTTCCTATATGCTGTGTTTACTTTTGCAATACCTAAATACTCATTCAAATTAACTTTTGTATTAGGAGGTGTTTGTGTTCCCAAGGAGGCCTACATATCACCCCTAAAATTGTCAATTTTTAAGTGGAAGTGACTAGAAATTCCTTTTTGTAATTGAAGATAATGGTTTATTTGTCTTTTGCATTTAAATATACTTTGTAATTAATTACTATTGTTTGTCATTTCTTTCCTCTCCTTTGTCTCCAGGATAAGGAAGAAACATCAAGTGGGACAGTAGCATGTTGTTCTGTCCTATGCTTGATTCATTTTGAAATATGTGCCACATCCTGGTATTACTTGGTGATGGGTAAAAAGTATGGACTGCTGCCATCACGTGATTTTCTCTTTCGAAAATAAGGACCACTAGTAAAAAATTATTGCATCAGTTAAAAGATAGAGTCTCAATTTTGCTCTTTTTAGCAAAGTAACAGAGGAAGCAGTGCAGCTAATCCAGTGCAGAGTTTACTAAGCCCAGCGATATCGCTATTACGGCCTCAAGTGTTGGTTTTAACTTAGCATACTGAAATGCGGCTTCACATTTTTCGCAAATGAATCTCCAAAAGGCCACCTTTGATCAGCACTGAGACAGTTGATATTATGTCCCTGAAGATTGAAATGATCTCCAGCTGGGACCGCCCTGTCACAAAATGAGGTCTGAAAGGGTTACGTTTTTTGTGGTTCGAAAATGCAATTTGACCGAGGATTATTGTTGAATAGGGATAGACGTCTTGAAGTTATTCGCTTTTACCAGAGCAGTTGTGTTTATACGATTTTATTACAAGCCTCCAAGTAACTCCTGCTAAATGTCTGCCAGACATGCTGAAAAGCAAGGCCGATGTCTTTACCATTTAAATATGCTTAAAATACTGCGCATAATGTTAGATTTTGCTCTGTGGTAGAGCATTCCACTGTTAATGTGAAATTAGTGCTACCTTTCGTAAAATTACTCGCCCAGAATGACTTAAGTGGCAATAAACGTCACAAAAATATTGTTTAAACCAGTTGCCGTGGTCTCGGTCAGACTGTCCCGTGGTCAAATTTTGAAGTGATTTCAAAGCTTCAAGGAGTTGTCCGTTCATTATCGTTTGAGATCAAGCTTTGCTAGTTAACTTTGGATGACGTGTTATTTCGTACGCCGAATATCAGTGGAATAACGAATAACGAACTATCAGCTGTTTGGAAACCCAGAAATGACTTCTCGTCTGAGTAAGGACAAAGTTACAGCGATATTAAAATAGACGGAAAGCGGCGTTTATCTCAGCTTCAATGTCAAATCTTCAATTAGTAAGTACTGTTGAGTACAGCTTGATACCTGCATTTATGTTAGATATTTTATGAAAGCATGACACAGTTTTACATAGACAGTCCTGTGTATTTGGCCCGTTTAGTTTGCTAAAAACGAAAATCCAATTAGGGTTTTTCTCTAATAAAGTTGATCTCATTATACTCCTTACTGCGATAAAATTCTATTTCTGTTTCCCGGCAACAAGACCATGGAAACTCTCTGCGACTAAACAAAATGTTTATTGGGGTTGCATGGCCAACATTGAAATTGCTAATTCGAAAATGGTGCGTGTACGCATTGCCTGTGACTTGAATAGCAAGCATTGTATATGAAACCGAATTTATGCGAGCAAAAAGTCGAATTCGATTTTCGTTTTTGCGCAGCTAAACAAAGTGAAATGCAGCTTTGGAGTGACAGGACCATAAGATGCGCTATTTTTAAAAGCTTTGCCTTATTACTAGTACCATGAAGCTATAGTTTCTACTTCGAACATTTGTTTTTATTATGCCGTCGTAGCAGTCACCATAAAAGAGAGTGATGTAATGTATTTATTTGTCCCTCAGTTTTTTAGGCTAGGGTATAGAATTTAAATCATGTGGATTCCTGCATTACCGTCGGCTGTTGGTGAGTCAAGACCTTGAAGGCATTGATTTGAGGACTGTACAAATTGGTATTTTATTGAGAGTAATCATGCAAAACCGATACATTGATCATATTATGTTTTAGTGTTAAAGTAATTTGTAAGATTGGTCGGATGTGCACCTAAGAAAATTAGAATCGTGTTATTTTATGAAGTGACCAAATGACCTCCAGTTAAAAAGGGCTGTTCTGTTAAAATGTCCAGAGACAGAAATTGAGAAGTCTTTTAGTCTTGCGTATTTCGTCTGAACCATAATTCTGTTGCCTCGGTAGGGCGAATTGATATTGAGCTTTGAAACGTATGAAACGGATACACATAATGTTGCGTAATAAACATCGACGTGTGGGTGGCGTGGAAAATGAAAATTTTCCACGCAACTCATCAACCAAATTGTTTTGTAATTCTTGTTGATGCGAAAGCTCATCTCCTTAAGTATTGATTAACGCGACCAAGACCGACGATGTGAGTGTAAATCGTGTAATAATAGCTTTCCTATTGATTCTTGACAAGTTGAGATGCAATCAATTCCAATTAATTAGCGGTCGGACATCGACTATTTCATTCTTTGAGGTTAACGCCTGGCGTACGCTTATTATTTTTATTTATAATGTTCCTGAAAACCTACATCTAGAGAGAGAAAAAATACCGTTTTAAATACACTGTTGTACCCTTTCAATGTCCATACTATGTCGGCGATAACGTTCAGGTGCGCACCCGCGTCATTCGAGCGTAACTTGAAGAATTTCGTTGAGGCACTGTGACTGCACTCAACAGCTCCGGCCAACGGGCGCATTAAAATGGTGTTTGCAATCTTACCTTATTTTGTCGTGCTTTAGAAATATTACGTTTTGTATTTTATCCTGACACAATGGCAATATAGAATAGTCCACCAAAACTTATGTTTGTGACCAAAAACAACTAACTCAGGCGCTGTACAAGAGATTAATTTCCTTGCCATCATTTTTTGCTGAGCCAGAGTTTGGCGAATAAGACAATTTAAATACGAATTGATACAGAATTTTGTGATATATCGAAACGAATCTTGATATTTGATTTGGGTACAAATATCCCCAAAGCCACACGACGTATGTGCATGCTGTAACAATAATTGGGAAAATTTAATTGCTGTCCCTAAAGCCATGGTCGGAAGATCGCTTTCGCGCTTCAGTCAAAGTTCCATCAGTTTATCGATTTCACTCCATGTGTTCGCTGATTTCTTTTTTTTATTGAATGCGATAACTTGTAAAATTATTTTCTGGTTTCAATGCCAAGCAATTCAAAAATGGTAAAAAAAACACTGAAGGATTCGTCAACTTTCAATAAAACGTCGAGATTAATTTCATCTATAAGGTATTTTTTATGCTCAACCGGTGACATACTAGGCGGTATTTTGATGAAAGGGACATTTCTTTCCTGGTTGAAGTCTCACATTACAATTCTTTGTTTTAATGGCGTGAACATTTACCTTAGTGACCCAGGCTCAACCACAAATTTCGAAGGTCAATGTTCAGACATGCCGACGTGTATCAAAGGTGCACGGGCCCTTCTAAATCCGCCAATGGCGTTACATGCATGTAATCAGTACGCGAAGGCTTTGCGGTGACGGGCAGGCCGGGAATCTGTCTGTGTGAGGCACGAGGTCACCTGTCTTGGGCACAATTTTCCTCAATTGTCTAGCCATTGAGCTTCCCTGGATTGTGAGTGAGTGGCAACGCTAATTCTTACCCGAAACCTTCCAGAATAATGGGGGTACTCCCATACGAAAGGGACGTGCCGCTTAGAAGTGTCACTTTTCACAATCAATTTTGCCATACAAAATGTTTCGCCTATATGAAACTACAGAATATCTATGTTTAAAAGCTTTGGTTACAAACCAAGTACTCAGTCTTGACAGACATGCATATCTTCTTGTTTTGTTTCATCTTTTATATGTTAAACATGACTAAGCTGTTTAAGAATCCCTACAAAAAAGGATATGTTTTTGAACTTGACACATATATTATAACTTGATGCAAAAGAGTAGT
Organism: Phoronis australis; assembly: GCA_002633005.1. NCBI lineage: Eukaryota > Metazoa > Phoronida > Phoronidae > Phoronis > Phoronis australis. Next base: position 466,673 of record NMRA01000293.1, on the reverse strand, counting down.
GTTTCTGGAACAAACCCCTTCGAATGGGTGTTTTCATGGGTCTTTTCAAGTACTCTCTGTTATGGCTATATCCAGCTACACCTTCCTGTCAAAAATATAGTCGAGGACCCCGCGGAACCCAGAATGCATGAAAATGACAGAAAGACCTTGGTGCGTAACACCCGGTTTCATATACGGAATACATCGGGTATAGCCTCGAATTTTACCTAGGAGGTGAACGTCATCAGCACTTGTGCAGACTTGTTATGTAGCAAGTCAGTGTGACTTCTTAAGTGAAAAATGATTGGCATTGAAGTTTGCTAACGCTCACCTCCGAGGGAAGCGTTGAACAGTTCTCACGGAATTTTGCTTGGCAGTGCACTCGTCATTGGACTCGCTGCCATTCTTACACCCCGTGTCAAAATCTTTATGAACAAAATGAAAAGTTGTGAGCCGTTTCACATCAAAACCGTTACACGTGACCACAAAAACTTTGTTCTGTCTCCGCCCTTTCATTTCCAACGAAATAGAAAGCGAAACTACGAAAAAAGGTGGCAAAAACACAAAATCGACAGTTTTCAAACCAAAACCACCACTTCCCTGTCACTGTTAGACAGGAGCCAACCATAAATTCTGAACGCAAAAGTGCTGCCATCCAACTAGATATTTTTGTAATTCTGGGCTATCTCAAATTGTAGCACATTTCTGTCGTTACGCAAAAATGCAGCAATATAGAGGGCGATCTTGAAAAGGGAGTATCAACTGCCTATGTAGTGGACTGCTCATTTCTAACGTGTTCAGAAATAAAGCAAACCCATATTCACTGAACCTACACGTAATGTCTATCGCAAAAATGCAACTAAACCTGGCCTACCCCAAATATTTAATCTCTAGGCATTGCAAATTGCCTGCGGCCACAGTCTAACTTTACAGTGCCACCAAGGGGAAATGTGATGCTACGAAAACACCCGTGGTCGGGTGTTCCGGCGTCGTGTTGCCATTACTCGTCTTTATAAGCGTCCGCATGTTGCTGTTAACTGAACTTTTGACATCCTCCCAACGATCAAAGTTATCCACTTACAAAGTTCGGTTCGAAATAATTTAACAACTAAAGCTTAATCTTTTTTAACTCACTGAAATGAAACATTTAAGCCCGGGGTGTACAACATTAGACTAAGCTAATAGCTCGAAGGAAAATTACGCGTCTTCCAGGCAACGGCGTTAAAAGACCCCTCTTCGAGTAGTTGTCAGTCAATAATCTAGAACTGGCGAAACTTGTAAAGGAGGCTCACTGACCGCAGTTCTTTTGTTACATGAAGCCTGTATTGGAGATGCTGTTCGATTGTTTTTGCAAACAATTGAATTAGGATGTTTAGGGGCGTAAGCAATAACGATGTCAACAGGAAATATTCGAATCATGGAGTACTAGTGGGGTAAAGTAGCCTACCTGAGAAGGAGACTTTTCGTTCGTTCTAAGTATTCTCTGATTGCTTGAACGCTGTCGAGCATTCACTTGCAATCTTTTAGACTTGGTCATTAAGTGAATGACAATGGTTCCATTACTTGTAAGGAGTTTGTCGTGCAAGCGCAGATCCTGATGATCGATAACAAAACGGCCTGTTTTGATGACTGTCCAATATCTCCACGTCGACATTGATTGTAAATAACTATGTAGTGAATATTGGCTAGCCGGTGACATAGGTGTTGTAACGTTGTTGCAGTAAACACGCGTATGTGCATTGGCAGGTTAAATACCTAAACAGGTGAGTTTCGGACACTATTTCAATTAATATCCAATTTGGCGCGTCATACATTTACAAGGAGCAGTGACCACTCAATAGCCGTTCATATGCCGTGTATTGTGGTTATGTACTTTATTGCGCTGTTTTACAATGTACTCGTCTTTGATTTCCAAGCTGAGAACAAACAGGTTTTATAAGTATTTTGAATGTAATTGCATTATTACCGCTTCAATAGTAGCAACAAGCGTCTTAAATTTGATATATTCAATAACAAAAATGTCCGTAAATGTGCAATAAACACGTGGTACCTTTGTCTGACTAGAAAAGTTTGCGTACTACGAGTTGGTGGAGATACCGAGGCCGAGAGCAGTTGTTTCTAAACAACCATGAGATATAGTCGTCGCTGATTGCTATTCGGTTTTCTTCAGATCAGATAGAATAGTTAGACCTTACAAAGCAGGAATTGTTAGTATTCCTTATTTATTTTCAAAATATTTTCCTGTTAGTATATTAATTGTCTTTTTGTATTATTTTCACTATCATCGGAGAAAGTAGGTGTTGACGAGAATAATGGAAAAATATCTGACGAGATCTTTTTTCTCTGTTTCAATTCATTTTAAATAGGCAAATGTTTTGTTTTGTTCCAGATAGTACCGCACAACCATGAAGTACATAGAAGATTTCGACAACTCTGAGTTGGCAGATTATCAGCCTCATCCTCGTATGACTCTACATAATGCGCTACGCGCTGGACGCATCCAACAGTTCCGGTACCATGTGAAAATGGGTGCCGATCCAAATCAAAGGGATCCAGGCGGCCTAACGCCTCTTATGAAGTGTTGTTACATAAAGACTCCTAAAACTGCTGTTCGGCTGTGCTCGCTTCTCCTGAAATTCAATGCCGATAAGTCGCTACAGGACAGTCACCAAATGACGTCGCTGCACCACGCGGCCAGAGGCAATAATGTAGAGGTTCTGCGTCTTCTGATCAACGACTCGGACCATTATGATTTGAACCAAGAAGATGAATTCAAAAATACAGTGCTACACTACGCTAGTGCATCCGGGAATTTAGATACAGTAGAAACCGTTTTGAAACAAATGGTGCGATACCATTTGGGCGTAAATATTCGTAACAATTTTGGGTTTACCCCGCTTCATACTGCATGTCAGTTTGGACACTTGGACATTGCGCGTGTGCTGGTAAACAAGGGAAGAGCGTCACTGACGGTTAAAGATGGACTTCTGTTCAAAACGCCTCGAGAGTGGCTTCAGATTCATTATGAAATTGCCGATGATGTCAATCCATTTGATCTCGGCACTTTGTTTCAGCGGAAGCTTCCATCAGAAATTGACACTCATTTACAAGAGCTTTGCAGGCGGCCGCATACAGCACCCTTAGGCTGTAGTAAACGAAAGGGTCGTGTCACGAACAGAAAGCCATGTGTTGGCGCCAAAAGGCCAACCACTGCGCCAACACGTCACTGGAACACTGAAAAGTCAAGCCAGCTGCCAAGTATACCTCCCAGAGATATTAGTTCACAGACTGGGTGGGGAACGTTGCGGTTGATGTATGAGACGTACGAGCCACAGATGACGTCTTCGTATCGGAAGCACGTTGAAGTAACGTGGCCAAAACCTGAGCCACCAAAAGTAATCACCGAGGAAGAAATTCCGCGCTCTGCGCGTGCTCTTAAAAGTTTGCTATCAAGAATGAAAAAGGGATCTCGAGGAGATGCCAGTGGTGAGAGTGACAGTTCGCGAAATAATTCCCCGTCTCCGGATAAGGCGAGGTCCAGACTCCGCTGGTCCGCAGGAAAGTTCACCGCGAGGAAAATCGCCTCCGCTCCTTCAATGGTGGACGGTGGATCGCCTTCCCACGGTAGTACACCTGACGAGCAAAGAGCGGCTGATATATTGGCAAGAGCAATGAAACGACCAAAGGCAAAATCCGTCGGAAGTGGCTTGTCGTCCTTGTTGTTGAAGGCGGCAAAGAAACAAGGCGTGTCCGATTCCGCAGCACCTGGCGAAAGATCAAGTAAACTTGTAACAAAAGCGAACCATAAGAGTGAAGGGAATGAAACGCCAAGGTCGGCAAGCGCAGAAGGTAGTACAACAAATAGTGTGTCGTTAAAATTGCTGCTAAAGGCTTCCAAACAAAAGGAAACGAGTAGCGCCTCTGAAGCAAAGCAACACGCAGACACTCCCATCCCGCACGAAGAAGTAAAGAAGACATCAGATAATAACACGTGACCATTATGATGGTAACGAATAGTTTGTGTTAACTCGGTAAATATACCTGGTGTGATGCTTTCACTGTGACCCTCAGCATTATGGAAGAATCTTCCAAGAGTTATTGACCTTCATGGGGTTCGGACAAATTTCTTTTTGGCAAACTTGTGAATATTACATTACATTTCGTAATTCCATGTATTTTTAGTGTGTACGCACTAATATGCAGAAGACGACTGAGGTCTGCCTGTTGGACATTGACTTTAAAAACTGGTCTTTCGTTCGACACAACTGTTTGTGAAAAATAATTAAACCTCACGCGAGCAAAAGTACAAAGTATCTGAGAACACACACATAACTACTATTCATTGAGATAATCTGTATAAGTATCTCTAGAGTGTGATGTACTAATAACAGTGGCGGATCTAGGATATCACAAGGGGGGGCCAACATTTTGTTTGTAAACATTTTTGCACACAGCACGATTGTAGATGCGCATAACACCGAATGGGGGGAGGTCGGAAAGGGGGTTTGCCACCAGGAACATTTTTCTGTTTTTCCCTCTAAAAATCAATCATTTTCCGTGATTCCTGAAGTATTATCCAAGAAAAAAAGGCAAATGAAAAAGATAAAAAACGGAGAACATGTCAAACTTGAAAAACTGCCAATACCACAAACTCGAATTCACTACCTGGTGATTACAGTGCGCGTGCTTTACCACTGCACCACCACGATTTCTCTCGTGGTTGGAGTCTAAGAGACCTACTTGATAATGGTCCACAGCGTTTGCTCGCGAAACCTACTTCTTTTTGTTATGCTTATTACACTTTTTATATTTTGTGTAATCAGTTCGTAACAAATTTGTTGTATTTAAAATAGTCTTCAATTGCGCAAAAGACCAAATCCGTTTTTTGTGTTGGCATTAATGACGCGATTGCTTTGGAAATCGTCTTTTAAGTTAAAAGTTAAGGTTTGACAAAGAGACAATTATGAGTTTCTGAGTGATTCACTAAGGCTTCGATTAAAATTCACATCTTATCATCAGCTTCTGTTTTTTCATCGTCACTCAAATTCCATTTTCTTTAAAAAATGAAGTAAAAATTTCTTCATTGCACAGTGAAACAGACGACGGAAACGGAGTCGTAGCGCGCAGCGCCACTGCCGGTCGTCTGGGATATCGCGAGAGAGCCTATACTTGTACTTAGCCATAGTTCCGTAAGTTACGATTGCGCCGTGTTCCGAATTTGACACTTGAAA
>NMRA01000293.1:427804-449706 GCA_002633005.1 Phoronis australis | reverse complement strand
ACCTTTGGGATTTTGTACTTGTACAATTGGTGTGATATTTATACGCCAGCCATATGAATTTTCTATCTTTCCCGTAGCTGTCCTATTTACTCAGAGATCCCATCCTACTGCACGCTACGGACTCTCCCTGGTAAATGTTGTGCCGAGCCTGTCTGCACTACTGGTCCTGATGGAAAGGCGGTTGTGGTGGTCGGTACCTATCCTGGTGCCATCACGGGCTTCAGAACGGGCGTGGTGCCAGGCAGCCTGACAGGGGGTACATCCAACAAGGGCACGGTACCCGGAGGTGGTCCAGTTACGGGCACCTCAGGAACAGTGATCACAGGGGGAAGAAGTGAGTATACACCAGAGGGCGCTGCTGTTGTTATGTCTGTTAGTACTATTGTAGTGTCTGATTATACGTATTATGTCATGGGCAATGTCACTTGAGCAGCCATTTTCAGTTTGAGCATGAATAGCAAAAAGCTGAACTGAATTGCAATCGAGTGCGTTGCGTTTGCCTTTGGTAGAAACAGGTTGATTAGAAAATAAATACTGTGAACACATCAACTTACACTGAGATCATAAAATAGAGACTGTTACAACCAATGTGGTGAATTCAAAACAAGCTCGGATGGGAGACATCTCCTCTTGACAGTTTAGACATTTTGTGCTCTGAATCTTATCCAAAAAGGGAGATTTATGCGATTTTGTCTTACGTTACTAATTACGTTACTAAAAATCGCCATAATTTGAGACATTTTTATATAGATTTACTTGATGATTTCATGTTTTAACAAGAGACAATCATGAAATTGAAATTCCACATTATTATTTCAGACATGTGTCTCTACAAGGGTAAATCTTACAGTCAAGGTCAAAGGTGGATGGATGGATGTAATTATGACTGCGAGTGTACAGACGCTGCCCAGGGCATGTACAGATGTTCCGAAATGTAAGTTACTATTTCATAACTTGCTAAAATTGTTCTTACTGAAAATATAAAAGTGGAAATGTGTTGTCAATTAATGTCTGTGTCTTGTGAAGTGAGCATATTGTAATTTGAAAGTTTGCATTGACATTCGCACAAGTATGGTGCAATGTCACGGAAATCTTCTCACTTAGTTGCAGAATGTAACTCTCCTATTAAACTGAGACACAACATGCTCTAGGCAGCTATACAATTCGTTAATGTATCATATATTTCCAGCTGTCCTCGTTACTCAAGAGTACCATCTCAATGTAAACTTGTTGATGTTAAGGGAGCGTGTTGCAAAGAACTTTCCTGCAAGGACACCGTCAATGTTGTCGGTGTTACGGGTATCACAGTGACCGCGACGGGTCCAGGTAATGTGTTATTATCTATGAAAGGACTGTCTAATGGGATTGCTGTCCAACAGTGTTCAATTTTTTCAACATGTTGCCCATTCATTTCGTGTAGTTTAGTTTGAATTGTATGGTGTTCGAAATATGAAGCCGCATTTACACGGGAGACAGTTGTCATGGAGACAGTTGTCATGGAGACAGTTGTCATAGAGCAACTAACATGGAACGACAGAGCGGGCGTGTGTGTGTGTGTGTGTGTGTGTGCGTGCGTGTGTGTGTGTGTGTGCGTGTGTGTGTGTGCGTGTGTGTGAATGGCGCGTGAAAGTCCTTCCCCCGCTCCCCTTACCCCTTTTCAGCTGCATTTTATTACCTTATATATGTATTAGTTAATATTATACACTTTTGTTAAAGCTCGAACTGAGGCACCCAACCTCAGACTGGCTTTGTGCTGTTGTCTGGACAACAAATGTACAAAAAAATTTTTTAAAAAAACCACGCGTAGCATAATAAAGTCAAGGTGTACCTGCAGAGCTTTCTGCGACCAGGTGAGTGCAGGGACAAGGCTACCCCTCTGTCTCATCAGCTGAGAAGTCAATGTGTATAATTCTGCACAGTTGAGACCAGCATTCCCATCTTCTGAATCATTCTGGATCTTCTCCGCAATCGTCTGGGCTGCGAAGAAGGAGTGGTCTGCTAAGGTGAGATCCAGGCAGACCAGTCTCACTTCAAATAGTTTGAGATACGCATGAAACTGCTGAAGCCAACAATCTTTGTTTCCACTCGACGACAAGTACTGCACTAGCGCAGACATGACCTTCTCAGCTTGAAAGAAATAGGAGTACTGCAGAAGCAGGGACGCCAAACCAAAACCAATATCTACAACCAAATCACGAGCTTCTTTGTGATCTGGAGATTTGATATTGTCGAAGAGATCCACAAACATTTTCTCCAACTCTTTGAGTACATCAAAATACTTCTCGTATTTTAACTGATTGAAGTACTTCAGGTATAGATGATGATTGTTTGAATCGGTCAAGATGCTGTACAGTTCTTTGCATAATAAAAAGTCAAATGGACCTAACAACGACTTCTTGTGGAAGAGATCCAACGGGACCTCAAGATGTTGCACATTTGACCACACATTCTCTTCAGCGGTCAGCTGCTGTAAGTCACCATCACTTTCTCCTTTCTGTAAGACATCAAATAAATCCAAAGGTTTTCTGAAGTAAGAATCAACCGTCATGTTTCTCCACAATCGACGCGGCTGAAGACTTTGGCTCAGTCCAATATCAATCTCATCGACATCAGAAAACATGTCTTCACTCTCTGTTTCTTCTAGTTTCGCATCCAAACCTAATCTTTCTCGTTTGGTGTCGATATCCAAGTTGAATCTCACGACAGACTGCTTGCTTGTATTGCTCTTGGAAATATCAGGTAATGGCTGGTACTTTGGAAAGGTCATTTGCTTGACCTCCTTGTCTGTCTGGCTAACTGGACTGACCACTCCTGATCGTGCTATATCTTGTGGTCGGGAAATAATAGTGTTATCAAGATAGCTCACTATTCTCTGGCAACATTCCCTCACCTCATCATCTCCATCAGGCTGACATAACACTTCCCTGAATATGTGGTACCAATCAATGGATTTTCCTTTAGTGGGAATCAAATCTACCAGCCGCCTGGTTTTGTCCTGTACAGATACACCCTGTTCAATAAAATCTCTCTCCGATTCCGTCAAAACTCCCCTATCCACTAGAGGCTGAAGAACATATTCAACTCTCAACTCTTGAATGAGAGACACTCTGTTGACACGAATCTTCTTAATCCTTTGAGCCTCAAGTATTGATATATCGCCTGTGGCCCTTGGACTGCAACAGAATTGAAGAAAACGTTCAAATAAAATGCCAAAAATACCACACAAAAATAAAAAAATCTTTCACTTACAATAATGATAATCAAATAGTTAAAATGGATATAAACGAGCATTCTGTTGAAGGCACTAACTTTTGATTTAGACCACTCATCGCAATAAAATCGGTCGTAACTTGTTCTTGATGCAAATGAGGATTTGAGTTCATGAGAAAAGCTGCAACTCTTTTCATATCTCTTTAACTTGTTTAAGTCTACTCCACGCCAGTGGCGGATTTTAAAACTCTGCATTCTCCATTTGGCAGTTGGGGGGTGCGAATGTCTGATGGGCAAAATCCTGGCTAATACTCTGCCCTAGCACCCCCCAAACTCAAAATCCTGGATCTGCCCCTACACGCTTGCGGCACGAAAATTTTTGTAAAATGTTGTAAATATTTAAATGCAATTCTTGCTTTGAATGTACCAGACATGGACCAATTTTCAGTTTTCTTGTTGGTTTGGGTATAAATAAATATGTAAGTAAAGTATGTATGCATGTAAGTATGTATGCATGTAAGTATGTATGCATGTAAGTATGTATGCATGTAAGTATGTATGCATGTAAGTATGTATGCATGTAAGCCACTTCGGTTCGGCGCACATCGTCCTCGACCTCGTACAGCAAGGCCTTAGCAACAGCTAAACTGTCGAAAATTATTAGTCAGTGCAGGTTCGCGTAAGTAAGTATTTACCTCAAAGGAGTTCGGAGTGTTGTACCTGGCATCCTGGACTAAATTTAGAATAGCATAAATTCACACAAAACCGTAGCAAGTCAGTGATTTAACTACCCAAGTACACAAGTGACAAACATGTCGTCCATGTTTAAACAACTTACACGCATGCGCTGACGGAAACGGAAGTTTCATGCAGACAGCACTTGTTGAACTGGTGCTTGACAACTTGATTGAAAAGATGTGGAAACGAATGTTATTGGTACGGTTTTTGGCAGTCTTGCGTTTCGGGGGTCTGAATTATCGGAATTCAAATCTTCTGAGTTATAAGGGTCTAAGTTATTCTCTAAACAGTGCTCGATTTGACCACTTGCATTTCGCCAATTGGGCCTCACATAGCTCAGATTGAATTATTGTATTTGTGTTCGGGGTTTTCCTTCGCCTTTGGCAATCTGGGAAAAATACCAAGTCGCCATGAAGTCGGCACAGTGAAAAGTCAGACAATAATTCCTCCGAAATTTGTTTCAAAATTTTTGGTGAATTTTCAGGCCACCAAAACAAGGAGACCTTGTTTGCGTGATTACGAAATTAATTTACAGACATCACATTTTGTCTCTGAGTAATGAATTCCTTGCACATGAGCAATGCCGTGTATGCTGAAGAAAAATCAGCATGGACTTCACATTGTTTTTCGTCAGTCTCGGGTGAACCAGATGACTTCCATTGTGACGACTGTTGTTTGGTTCCAGGCTTATAGCCGTATATCCACAAGTCATCACTAGGAATAATCTTTAAAACAAAGTCTGGCTATGGCTCTGCATGTTTTTTGATATCCAGGAAATTGCAGTACTGTGGGCCTTCTGTTTGCCACTGAGCAATTGCGAAATAAATTTTGTTGAAATGTGCCTCATGTTCAGTTTGTCAAGACAAAATGGACTGAACACTACTGTACAGCATTCCTAAAATGTTGCAAACATTGTGAGTGGTTCTTTGGCAGTCTTCTTGGGCAGCCGTGTGCACCTTTTTGTTTTGATTGTCAACTGTCAGACAATCCCAAAGGACTGGTCATTTTCAACTGACATTTGACCCTCCTTAAAATGTAGATACCACACAAACACCCTATTTTGGGATAAGACATGATTCTTAAATGCTTCCTGAAAATGCTGATGTCTTGCAGATCTTGAAGCAAAATCTGGTGACGTACATTTTTTGCAGATTACTTCAAAGCTACCTGGATTAACATCCAAGAAGCTCATCGATGCATGTGTGTCATATGAATTACCACACATAAGACACACAAATTCAGGAAGGATGGCGCTAAAACTTTCATACGACAAATTTCTCAATTAAGTTTGCTCACAATATCCAAATTACTGGAGCTATCTGGTAGCACCTGGTATATGCATGTTTTAGTCCATGTTATTCGCTGTATTTCCAAATTAGTAGCTTTTAATGGGGAAGTACTACCACATGTAGGTTGAGCCATACCACAAGCGGTGTACCTGTCTACTTCAAAGGTTATTGTGGTACTAGTCAGATATAGCAGTCCCTGACATTTACTGAATACTGGGCCCGTTATTCATTGGATAAAACTGGTTGAATTCTAAATCAACATGCTTCTGCATGCAGCACTGTTACAAGAGGACGCTGCATCCTATTTTAATTTCATCTGTTGACTGCGCCCCCTTTAAATTCTCCCAATATCTTTTCATCCCACTTTTAGTTTGTTTACCATGTGCTTTGTTTTTAGTACACTTGAATTTGACTTAGACAAGCATGGTTTTTACAATGCATTTAAAATTTAAGCATTTAGAAATATGAAATTCCAAGTTGCTTTTGGTGTCCACAGTAATCAGATTTAATTGCTGAAGTTCCTTTCAAATCCATCCTACCCTGACTATAGAAGCACTTTGCCGTTCAGTATCTCTTGGCTCAAAGGTACATGTAGTTATTTTGTCTAGCTCATTTCAAGTGAAGGTGTGATTATTTGAGTAAGTAGTACAGGAATTAATACCAACTGATAAAACAATTGTAAAACTAGCCCCCCCTGGTGGAGTCATTCATAACAATGAAACTGTTCAGACTTTTATTCCAAAAGCTAAGCACAGTTACACTATACTCACATTGCCATCAAGTTAATCATTCAAAACGCGACTAACCGTTGTTATAGACTGGACCTCTTGTACTTTCTCCACACTCTACTCTTATGTTTGAGAGTGAAAAGAGTTTCTGCCTAGAATTTCCTCCTTGACTGGTAACTGGACTTTATTGTCAGGATGGCATCGTGTCTCGTATTCATCTTCTGTGGTCTTCTACAGTCAAGGATTCATATTTTTGCTGAAAAGGTTGCGTTGAAGAATGTTTTTTCGTTTGCGGTGTAAACTGGTGTCTGATGGGGTCTCCAGTGCTATAGTGCATTGCCACAGTCAGTCGGCTAAGAGGCCCTTTTATTATAACCGGAAGACATTTCTAGTGAAAGGATAATAACATCTACTCCCTCTCGTAACTGTTGTGTTTGCAAAAGTCTAACTAATGTATTGCGTGAAGCTTGGCCAATGGAATCGTGGGAAAGAGTAAATACAGATATACAGATGACAGACCACGGAGGGAAAACATTAACTTTTTGGTGTTATTCAGGTTACTGTTGCATGCATGTTCTTATTTGTTTTATTTTTGTCAATTATATATTTTTAATTTCTCTATTTCCCTCTGTAGTCACTTTTTACATTATTTCGCAAATGTTATAAAATAAACAAATTCAACACAAATCGAATAACCATACATGCTTAACTCTATCTTAGTTGTCAGTTATTGTAAATTGTTACTCTCGGTAATTTAAATAATATTTATTGGACTGGTGGTTGGACTTTTTAATTCATGAACATTTCATAACAGCTTTCTTTGAATGGTGAGATTTCATAATTCCTTGTACGTTTGTGTTCCAGACATCTGTGTTGAGGACATCTCAAGCATGTCGTCAGACTCACAGCACGACACCTTACCTCAGTCCCATGGTGCCCATAGTCATTGAACAGACAGGTCGTGGTGAGAGAGCCTATGATATCTATTCCAGGCTACTCAAAGAAAGGATTATATGTGTGATGGGGCCAGTATGTATGCTTAGTTTTTTCCCTTTTGACAGAAATAATTCGGTTAAAAGATTGTATTTGAAGTCTGTACATACAGGGAAATGTAAAAATTTTTGGTTTTACTTTTATTAAGAATATCATTTGCTTGTTATCTTAATATTATTTAAAAATGAATTTCTTAGTCTGAACTTGCTTGTTGTCAGTAGATTCTTGATGCTAACTTCTTTTTTGTCAGTTTAAGTTCAAATGTCATCAATCCGCTTTTGTAAAAAACAGGTCAAAGCTTTTCTAAATTATTTTACTAAATAAATTTACCGATATTGTTTTTGGTAATAATTCCATTTCCATTTTAGGTATAAATATACTAAGGGTTTCATGGGTGGCACTTGGGGGAATTTGGATTTGAGGTCGAAAATATGACAGAAATTCAAATGCTTTCGGGGCATGGAAGAAATTCTACTCATTTGTCTCTCGCTGCAAATGATTTTGGTTCTCAGTTTCAGCCTCCAATTCCATGACTTTGTGAACAAATTAATAGGTTCGGATTTTTGGATTTCATCGGCTGCTCGACATACTGGTCATGCTCAGTGGCTTATATACATTCTGGTGAAGTCACCAAGTATGGATTAATCAATTCGAACTTCCGCCCAGACAAATCAGTGTTCAGGATTACTACATGGGGACAATTCTATGATCTAAGATTGCAGTAACATTGGAAGTGAATTTTGCATCAGAGTTTGAAAGTTAAATCACAACCACAGAACTTGGAAGTGAACTGATGTGGACACGCCGGTGTTTAGGGGGCATCACTCAGTGGGAAATCTTTAATTTGGTTAATAGCTGAGGTTTACTTCGCATCAAACAAGTGGATTTAACAGCAAAGCATCGCTGTGTTGCTACAGTTATCGGCAGGAGTCACTGCTGCTGTTGGCTCAACAAATTTGAATATTGTATTTTTGAAGGTTGAGGGAAGAATGTAATGCAATTTGTATGAAGGAAAAATGTTCACAACTGTCTTTCAACTCTTTATGGTTGAAACATAACTGTATTTTGAAAATTTTTCACATATTTAGTTGTTTGCGTATATTTATTTCAGATCCACGATGAAATGGCCAGTCTAGTTGTAGCACAGTTACTCTTTCTACAGTCAGAGAGTAGCAAGAAACCTGTTCACATGTACATAAACAGTCCTGGTTAGTAATTTATGTAACTTTACTGTCTCCTACTGAAGGGGTTATAGTGATGGTAGGTGTCATTCAGTGCATCTGCATTTCTGCCCGTCTGTCTGTTCATGCAAAGAAATGTTCTGTGCTCTTCTCTTACATTTCTTATCCAACGTTGACCAAGCTTTCAAAATATTGTACTTATTTGCCAGAGTTCTGCATTCTTCTGTGTTTAAATTCTTCTACATTTTTAACCAGATTTTAACCTAAGTTTCGGGAGTGTATCGTCATGAAGTATGCTATTGCACATGATCAGTGTTTTATGATCCAACCATATTTTCTTGAATTATGGCCCAGTGTTGATTTTCCCACATGCTTGTAGAGAAACATTCTTCTGTGCTCAACTCCTTTGTTTCTCATCGGATGTTGGCTGAACTTTCAAAAATATAGTTACAAAGTGCCGTAGCGCATATCGTCTGACTGCTTGGTTGTATTGGAAGAAATTGAGAAATTGTCTTGACGCTTTTGTTTCTTGTAATATTCCAGAGAATCTCGGTGTAACACCCTTAAGGGAACGTTTTTTGGTGTAAACGATCCCTGTATTATTGTGATTGTCGCCACACTTCAAGTCCTATGTCTTACTGCATCTTATTTAGAGATAAGTTATTGGAACATAGAAATTTTCTGATATAGAGGGGAAATGATAAAGATTCTTTTTGACTGGGTGGTGGTTAGGATGGATAGTCAACAGCAGTCTGCATTCTTGTATCCATTTATTGCAGTCTGATATTTCCCAACATTTTTGTTATTCTTTGACCTCATCATGTCATCAATTTGCCTCTGTGGTACAATGGAATATTCAAAAATTCACTCACAAATGTCCGGCATCTCAAAATGTCCATGAATGAAAGAAATTGCATTTCATCCCTGTCAACTCAGCCAATCGTTCACACCAGAGTTTGAAACTGGGTCTGGGGAAAGGTGCTTCCTATTCAGTCTCTACAGGACTTTGTATCTACGAAAAAAATGTAGTTCTGCCAACCACCAATGGTCACTTGTGTGGCCAAGTTAGTGGTGTTTGGAGTTCTCTATTATAACATGTACTTGTTTCACAGGTGGTTCAGTCACTGCGGGCCTTGGTATCTACGACACAATGCAATATATCCAACCACCTATAGCCACTTGGTGTGTAGGTCAGGCCAGCAGTATGGGGTCATTGCTATTAGCAGCAGGGTGTAATGGCATGCGACATTCCCTACCCAACTCTCGCATCATGATACATCAACCTCATGGAGCTGCGCAGGTAATTGTTATCATGCATCACACGATTCAGTACTCAGTACAACTAATTGTGGTTGCTAATCAACGTTAATTATAGGACGCATTCCATAAGGTGTGCTTTGCTTATAGCAATATATCTTTGATTGTTTTTTGAAAATCAACAGTGATGTGGAAAAAAATCATTTATTGCAAAAATAAGGAAATTTCCAATTTACACTGATGAAAACTTGAGTGAAATCTCTGGTCACTTGTGGTGTCTGTCATCTACGTAGCAATTTATTTTTCAGGGTCAAGCGTCCGATATTCAAATTCAAGCTGAAGAAATTATAAAGCTGAGGAAACAGCTGAACCACCTATATGTGAAACATACAAAACAGCCTCTGGATGTAATAGGTATGGTTTTACATTCACGGGAACTTTGTGTCGCTGTGTTCTGTGATTTGACGCAATCTGTCGGCACAAACAGACAGATGAAATGGCGACACCAATTATTGGATAAACCCGGTATGTCCCCATGGCAATTTCTTAGACGATGCTGATACTGTCATATTCAGCACCCTCTGGTAGCAATGGAGAACTCTAAATTCACTAGATGTCACTAGTGAACTTAATGCCTACATTTAGGTAAATCATGCATCTCCCTCATCACACAAACTGCTGGTGAACTACTTTCTGTGCTCAATCTATTCAGAAGTCAAAAGGTATGCTCATTTTTAGCCACGACATAATGCCCATTGCTTGGCACGTTTTCCAATTTGAAGTGTGTATTGCATTATTTTGGGTAATTAGGCAAAATGACTTCATCCGTTTTGAGCAGCCCCAACTGGTGGCCATCACGTATTCATTTTAAAGCTTTGTGTTGTTCTGATCTGTGGATTTTGCCAAAATTTTGAGCTTTTGGATATATTTTAAGAGCCCCATTGTGCTTTTGACAGTCTATTCGATACTGGTCGCGTATCAAAGGATACTTTTGCTCTCCTTCATGGTGTAATCATACACTATCAGTTTTTTAATGCGTTTGCAGTGTTGAAACGTGATATGCGCATCCCTCTGTATTGAGTTGGTCTGTCGGAGTATCGAAGAACCATTGCCCTTAGACAATCAGCAACTGGGCTGGTCAATGTGCATTGTATGTGATTTGTCATCAATAGTCATTAACAGTGTGTGGCCCCCCCCCCCTATGGTGCGTCGCCCATGAAACTTCTCTAAGTAGTGTTAGATCTTGTAAATAAACCCAAGCTTGTGTGGAGTTGTCTAGAAGTGGACTGTTTCTATTAGCCACAGCTGATCGCTGGGCAGGTTATATTTTTTTTCAATGCACCAGCGCATCATTAGTTTTTGCTGATCAATCAAATGCAGATTTGATACATGATCTTACCACAATAGCTCATTCTGCTCAACTATGACAAGCAGCAGACCGATTTATTTTTGCACAGCAATTTTTCATTGTTATTGTTCATTTCAGAACGTGCTATGGATAGAGACAATTTCATGAGCCCCAAGGAGGCGCAGGATTTTGGACTAATAGATACTGTTCTAGAACACCCACCAACAGTAGGCGAAGAAGAGACACGCAATTCTTGATAGATCTGATGCTTTTGGTTAGTACCAATCCTTAGAGACAGTTCAAACATATTCTTGGAAGAGTGTTGCATGCTGCACCACAGTGTACTGATTGGTGAAACTTGTAAAGGCCAATTTAGGGAGAACATTTGCAAAGGATGCTGCAGTGAATCGCACATTGATGTGGGCACTTGTTTAGCTTCTTTCTTAAAATAGTCACAAGATTCTGTCCATCAACACTTTTGTGTACTAGGAAATTTGAGATGCATTTTGAGTACAGGCAGTGAAAAGTTACCTGGAGTTTGACAATAAACTTTATTAACAATCAATAAGGTGTACAGTAAAACTTTCATAACTTGGATACACATTAAGGAGATCTTTGTTCATCTCGAACTAAGTTTCGCAGTATGGTTGCTCTTGCATTGGTTTTTCTGCTAAAGCTCTAGAAGTTGCACTTTTAAGTCATATTTTCACTCAACTCGAGAGAAAACATGCGGATTATTTAACAGAATTTCACCCGTTCTTACTTTATTGAAGTGTGATGCCATCACTATTTGTAATCTCTTCAAAAGTGCCCGAACATAAGATGCATACACAATGGTACTTGTGTAGTCTTGGGGCCCTTTCCAAGAAATTGACTTAAGTCCATTTTTTTTTACTTAAGTCTAAGATTTGTCTGGACTTCCAAACTTTGAAACTTCCACATCCAGTAAGTTAGTCAAAATTAAGACTAAACTCAAGTCAAAAACTCTTTCTTGAAATGGCATCAAGACAAATTTAATTTTTATCTTAAAATTGACTGAAATTTAAGATTTATCGTAGCTAAG
Organism: Phoronis australis; assembly: GCA_002633005.1. Taxonomy (NCBI): domain Eukaryota; kingdom Metazoa; phylum Phoronida; family Phoronidae; genus Phoronis; species Phoronis australis. The sequence continues at coordinate 437,899 of NMRA01000293.1, read as the reverse complement.
TGAGTTTTCTTGGAGCGGGCCTCTGAGCTACATTTACAATATCTCAGATGTGTTGAACTTTTGACCTGCATAAGCTGCACATCATAAAGTATGTGAATGTAAATGATTTCCTTCCCATGATCTACATTATTTTCTCTCGAAGACAGTATGTTAACTGCAAGGGAATTTATTGCAATGCCAATTTGGTTTTGAACTATTTTTTACTTTTGAACGGCCTCCGCTTTCATTAAATCTACTGTACAGTAGGTTTGGGCAAACTGTTACTTTTTCAGTTGCCTGGCATATTACACACAAAAAACCACTCAAATGTGACGATGTCGCTATTTGAGAAAATTGATACGAAATAAACAAAAACAAATGTGTATTTATTAAGCAAGGGTAATTTAACTAATCTGCAACTTGAAAATGATCAAGGTGTGACCAGTGAACACAACAGTGTGCACAAACTGGGTCAAATAATTTCACCTCACTTGGACTGAATCTCTCAGTCCCATTGGATCCGAGACATGCAAGTTTTACTGTATCCAGCGTGCCACTCCTTGCAGCTGTAATTATCACATTGAGAGTAGCACTAAGAATAGATTATGGGATAATTAAATAACAGGACAACGTAACCACTAGTCAATGTCTTTTAAACCAATTTGAATTGAGGTGAATGACTTTTTCTTGGTAATCATGACTGTGCTAGATGCATTGAGACAATAAAATAACTAAGAATTTTAAGTGTTTTGATATATCCTGACTAACACCATTCCTTTCATACCAGTCAATTGCTCTGCAGTTGGTTTGATCACACAAAAGCCAGTCTAGTCTGTCCACCCTTTTCTCCTGGCTTGAGCTCATACACGAGCCTCCGTCTTTTTGAAGAGTTAGCAGTCAGTGTCACTTTGTTTTCTGGGAACAGGTGTAAGGAGTCCTCTAAAAAGTGCAATGACAGGTCAGATTGAGTATCACAATGAAATTCATGACAGTTGCGTCACAACAAAGTAATGGTGTTACAAAACTTCAAATTTTTTTCAAATGATTGGTATTTACACTTACTACTAAAAATTATGTAACGAGAAAGTGCATAGGACAACCCGTAAAACCCTTAACTGCCAAATTTCAATGTGACATTGATTATTGAAAGACTCAAAACATATAGCATACCGTAGTTGAATATGGCCACGATATAAGAGCTTTAGACACTATGTCAGAAAGTAAAATCTTGACTTTGCCTCCAAAGGTGGTAAAACAGGTTTGCTAAAATCGTTCATTGAATGATCTTTAAATTTACCCATAGTCACGTACTGTTTTAACAGCACACTGGAAACTTGAATAAGTCGGATGTAATTGGATCAAAATTTTTTGTCAGAGCAAGGCAAAATTCAACTGATCTGAAGGGCCGAAAAGACATACTAGAACAATCTTATTGCAACATTATGCCTGGGTTGAGGAAGACCTAACTGATGCTAGTCCAACTAATGCTAGTATTGCTGCAATGGCAAAAATATCCAACCTTGACAAACATTCTGCTTTATGGACGGCACACACTGATCACGTTCTCTTCTGCTCTGAAAATAGCATTCAGTTTGGATTCCAATGGTACACTCGCGTGTTAATAAATGAAATTTGACTCGTGAAGAATTTTAGTTTACAGACAAACTAAAGCACAATTTTCAAGGCAAGTTTGTTTTTGTGATACAACAAAAATTCTGATTCTTAGCAAACATCCTAAAGAATCTCTGAACACCCATGAATTAAGGTTTTGTAAGACCTTATTGACAAGTGCCTTTTAGGCAAATATCTAAAAAAACTGGGTTTTTACTCAGTAAAAGTACTATATATTATCAAAGTTGAAGGTCTGTATTATTCTGCCAGTAATTGGGTCACATGATCATACCTTTTAGTAAAATTTAGCAAAATAGGTACATTGACAGGAAAATGACAGTATCGGTATCATAATCAAAGTGTATTACGAGATAAAAAATGTTTCATTTGAGATATCAAAAATGCTGTTACAGTTTTTTCAAACATTTCGTTTTCATTTTGTGAAACTGAGTATTTCATGAAAATCACAAATCATAGTTTTGATTTTTTGCAAAATACAATTCCTAACAGCGTCCTGAGGAGCAGTGGATAAAGCATGATATGTGAAAGTTTTATTACAAATCCAATCAGTCATTTCTGGGCTGTGACGTTCAGAAATTAGTCAAACTTTGACATTTTCCTAAGGTTCTACATAACCTTATGAAATGCTTGAACAGTCACGTTACTCTTAGTTGTTCTGTTCATAAACTGACCTTCAACGTCATTTGGGATACCGGTTATGACAGCGAATACCAGAAACTGGACTTGAGTTTTTCAAACACCCACATTTTGTATAATGCGTTTCATACCAGTGACAACAGAGAATACTCTGGCTGGGCAGGTGTTGATCTTCCAGGTGAAAGGTCCGTAGTTGGAGACAGATGGTTATCGTAGTCTGCTGATATATATGTATATGGAAAAAAATTATTAGCTGTGAAAGGAATGTTAACAGAAAGGGACCGTCTATAATTATTACTGACCTTAACATATTAAAGCATATAATTATTACTGACCTTAACACATTAAAGCATATAATTATTACTGACCTTAACACATTAAAGCATATAATTATTAAATAATACACTTTATGGCCACCCCTCTCCATTCCACTTCCTTAAAAGAGTATTTTGAAAAATTAAATTTGTTCTCCAGATGCAACTTCCATAATCCATCAACTTTTTCAGGAAATTTTAAAAGATTTTGGAGATACATAGCAGTGATTTCCAATTCCTAGGTTGTTAAAAAATTGAAATCCTGACATTTTGCATGTTAGAACTGTTCACCTATATTACATACATTAAGACTTTAAAACGGCATTTTTAATTGAGTGCAAAGGACCCAAATATGCCCATGAAAACCTCACCTTGCACCTGACTTTCAGTTTGATTCCTCACAAAACGTTGGGCAAAGCCTATTTTAGCATTAGGTGGCGTTACCGTTGCATTACTTAAAGGCCTTGGCTTGTTACTCCAGTTTGCCAAACAAGAAGCTGGAATCTGTGAGCTAGTGAAGTAGCCTGCAAACAAAAAATATTGTGGAAAATAACTGAAAAGTTCAAAGCAAGCAACAAAACAAAGTTCTGTTTAACAGTTGCATGATCTACTCTTAATCACTCCTCAATGTGGTTAGACTTAGTTGACAAGCAGTATATGATTTATTGTCCATGTAATTAAATAACTTAACACTGAGTCGACTGCCATCATTTTCCATGTGGTCGGTGTACAATTGGGAATTAATCCGTCCTCCTCTGCCTGGAACCAGTCTCCTGGTGGCTGTTGAACTCTGACCTCTGCTATAGTCACAGTCCAGTTTTGACCATGCACTTAGACGATTTCTGTCATTCTCTATATACAGATCACTCCCCTTTGCTAACGTTGGACACTGGTTGTTAGCATTTGTGCAATCAACCTCTACCCTACGGTACTTAATGTTCTCTTGACCATATCCTTTCATCCTTATGTTAAATGTATCCACTCCATGGTTAGTGCGAGATGAAGTTGAAGACTGGTTATTGAAGGGACTCGGCCATGCTTCTCTATGAGGCCTCGACTCTTCACAGCCTTCAAGAACTCTGTTATGCAAATGAAGCACATTATTCTCACTTCTGGGTTTATCTTCTATACCAATAATGTCAAAGTCATGCTCTTCTTTTAACACTGCCCCTATCTCTTCTTCACTGCTACACAAGTATGGTTCTGTTTGGTTCTGTAACATGGCTCGTTCAAACTCATTGGTGAGTGGTTGGCTAAGATATGGCAAATCTTGTGATGCAGACATGGCGTCGTGCCCTACATCAGGCAAGTATTCATACTGCTGAACAGAATCTTCCGCGGCACTCTGTTTAGGCACTTTATGGTATCTGGGACATCTATCACTTTCTTCGTTGTCAACAGGAAGGTTGTCTCTGTGGTTGGAAACATTGCTCAACTGTGATGCATCACAAGTCATAGGTGATCTGCGTGTACTAGATTCCCTGTAAAAGATGCATTATGGAGATATCGTATCAGAATGTACACATGACTTACAAGTCTTTATTGTAAATGTATGTAGGATTTGGTCTTTTGAATAAGTCTTTGATCTCAGCACATGTAGCTCAGTAGAGATGTACAGGGTCAGGCATTTTGATTTATTGGCATTCTTGACAAGCTTTAGTTGGTAATTGTCATGACTGGAACCTTAATTACCTCAAGACTCATCTCTTATTCACTTCGTTTCGAAAATGCCTTTAATGACAACTAGCATTCTAAGCGAATGATTCAAATTTCAATTGCTTCTTTTCAGAATTACTATGTGACTAGTTTTGCGCCTATCAATTCTGTTTCAATATATTTGTTTTACTAGTAAGATGAATTATATATTAATATTCACAGTACCTAAAAGGAACTTGTGGCGTATGGATGACTTTTTCTCTTGAAGTTCTGAGATTAAGACCAGTCTGTTGGTGAGCGGAATTGTAGAGACCCTGCACAGAATATTTAAATATGCACACATTTAACAGTTGAAATTGATTAAACCGTTAATTCTAACATCAAGCAAAATTTTTGAGTTTAGCTCACATCAGTAACTCATAGAACTGATGTGATTTTTGTTGGATCCTAAAAATACAAAAAGAACAATCACAACTTTACTACTTTTTTCAAAAGTAACAGAATTTGAAAGAAATTATAGTTTAATTTTAATTGCTGGTGTTGCGCCATGAGAGACTTAGGATATTGTTCCTGTTTTTCAATATATTTCGACTGATTCATGATTGTTCATGCATTCTTTGTTCTAAACTGAAGCAAACCTCAATGTGTAAGAAGACTTATTCTTACTTATACCATATCAATGTGATGATCTATAACCGCATAATCATATACTTAAGTCCAGTGAAAATTAATGCAAAAACAAACCTTTAGAACCTTATTCGGTATCCATGGAAACTTATCTACTAACTCCTGTAAAGACATGGTCATCAAGGCTTCCAAAGTGTTGTGTTCCAACATCAGCTGACTCCTAATGAGACAAGCGAGAAACAAGAAGCATCAACTCTATTGTGAAGAGTTAAACACCACAGGTGGTCAGCAAACACTGTCTCTACCAGCATGAATGAAGTACATTGTAGCACGTTTCTAGAAGATGTCCCTTTTAAGTAGTTCCAAAACTCTGAATAGTAACAACCACAACTAGATTAAGTATTATGAACCTGTAAAACCAATGTATAAATATTAGCAGCAAGCTTGGAAGTGCCTTACACCAGGTTTGCTAAATTGTGGAGTTCAACATATTGTCAGAAATTGACGTGTTACTTGGAATGCAGTTAATATTTAGTAAGTCATGGCTGCTAATCAAATACTAGCGAATCAATACAAATGTTGAATCAAATATTAAATTATGAAAATTACCTAAAGACAAAGAGAAACATTAAAGTAGTGTATTTAATAACAGAAACTCTGCAATGCAGTTGCGTTGCTCATATTAATTTCTAATGTCGCTTTCCCACCAACACTACAACTCCTGTTTTGAAGAGTTCTGCTCTATGAGAAAGCATAACTTTCGGACTTAATAGACATGGCAACTCCTCTCAAAAAGGTGGATTAAAGGGCAAAATTGCAGAACTCCACTGCAGTGGGAAATGTTAACTCCACTTCTGCTGGAGTAATCATTAGAGGTCGCGACATAAATCACAAGACTCAATGAGACATTTTGTCCGATTCCTGAGTTTTTCATTTCCAATTACCTACATCAAGATAGGTTTTTTATCAGGAATCCATTAGTTCAAGAGTATGGTTCAAATACAGCATCTGGTGTTTCATCTAGAGATAATGGTAACTGCAATGTTGCCAGTTGCTGGGAAAGGTAAGTGGAGTACTAGCGATAGACTGGAGTTTCTCCAATGGGAATGCGACAAAATGAATGTCAATATAAACAAATGTTAGTTAAGGCAGCCATAAACCCAATTTTTGATTTAGACCACTTACGACAGTAAACCTGGGTCCAGGATCTAATCTCAGAACTCAGATTCAACTTTAACCAATCATGCTGCATTATTCGAGTGCAGATCATAAGTTATTACACTTGAAGTGTGCCATGCAATACTGGTCAATTTTCAAGTTGCATTTTGTGTACAAAGATTATATCCTTCACCCTGATTGGTCAACTTGTTCCTCACTCGATGACAAGTGGATTGTGGGCTTGGAAAAAATGTCAGTTAGTTATTTTAGAATCTGGTCTCAAGCAACAACAAACTGTGGGGACATAGGGTAAGTGGCCTAAATCGAAAGTTATTTTTTGCCTCTTTAAAACCACTGAGTGAGGGAAAGAGGTTATACACAAAACAAAAGCCAAATGAGTTTACACTTACGTAAATGAGTTCAATGTGGGAAAAGTTAAAAGGCATTTTTCATGCTAAAATAAAGTTCGAGTTTTAATTATTTCAGTTCCAAACAATAGCCTATGAGTTGGGGATTTATATTGAGAAATTTATTAAAATTCTGAAACAGAGGCAACTTTATTAGTTGAAGTCTATATAGTTAATTATTATCATACCCGGAGAACATAGGTCAGTAGAACAGTATACAGCAAGTTTCATTAAGAACAGATACACAAGACGTAATCACACACTATAAATAATATACAAATATAGATTATCACTGTTTTTTAACAGAGTATTAGGTCGCTGTAGAAAAATTATTATTTACCAGGTACCTGCTTCTTTGTACCTATTTGTTTGACTGAGGTTAAATACCCCAAATGTGTTTACTTTCTAAAAATAACATACTGTATAACAGTGACTTTTCGAAAAAAAGATATTCGATGTGTTATGGAGAACAACACATTGAGACTGCTTGACAGAAACTCACCACAGTCATATTTGAGGCAAGGTATTCCCTCTGCAGCCATTTTCCAGAGGACAATCTCTGAGAGTTCTCCATAGCATAATCGGCAGCACATCTGACTATATGGGCCAGGTCTTCTATAGAGCTGCAGAATACTATCTGAGAAAGGAACGAGACAGGATAAGCCAGTTGTAATAGCCACTGAGAAGGCAGTTAGCAGTCGTGATCTGTCGCAGCTAAAAGTTTTCAGTTACAGCTATCAAATATAGCTGGAACAGACTGCTTGTTAAAATTTCAGAAACAAAAACAATACTAGAATATGTCAAAATGTTTTTCTTTAATACAATAATTGCCGTTTAGATGCATGAACATCTTTTCAAAATGATGAAAAGAATTTGATATTTCTTCACTTTGAAAGACCACAAAATGTAATTTCAATTTTGTCAAATACTTCTACAAAAATAACTTAAAGAATACATTGATTCCTACCATGACTTGTAAGACACCTGTCATCAAACATGTTAGCTTTTAAGTATCTGTCAGCTTTAAGAAAACTGCAGTCAATAAAATGTGAAGGCAGCAGTTACCTTCACTTGATAGTCATCAAGCTTTGGTGAGAAGTTTGCACACACCCCATACAGCTTACAGAGGTTAACAGCCAGTCTACGTATAAGAAAGACATGAGTTACAAATAACTGGATTTTACAAACCTGATGACTTAAATAACATATTAGTCAGGGTAAAAGTCATGTTGCTTAATTACACCCATTCTCAGTGCAATTAGATGTCAAAAAAAACAACTTAAGAAATTGACAGTTTTTACTGTTCAGTCATTCCATACCAAGTAGTGACTTGCGGGACTAACGATAAATTGTATAGTTGCTTTTAAACAAAGACTTAACTCAGTAAGTTGACTTGTCTAAGTCTCCATATTTAAGTACAGCAACCAATATGGCTGTTGATTGGCAAGTTTTGGAAGTAAGCTGCATGCACCCAATCCAATATCAAAAGGAGTAATACTGCTACAATTGTGACTGTATTATGGTTAAAGTATGGGGAAACAAATGCCTATCATTACTCACTTTGGTAAGGAAGAGAACACAACCATCAATCTGAGGTAATTTTGTGGTCAAAGTTAAATTGTGAAAGAGACAATGGTAATGGAATGCCTGGTATTTGATTAACAATGAATATAAAATTCAAAGTAAAAAATTTTTGGTCAGGCTCGATTAAACTTCCGCATTTAAGTAGCCAAGCTGAAACCAGCAGGATAAGGGGTGTAACATTGTTAAATGTTAGTTAACAGTTTCATGTGGTATTCATTTTAATTTTTTTCTTTTATATCTCCAACTAGATGTCTTAAAAATTTTCATTGTCATAATATAGGTTTTAATTGTGATGGAAAAGATAGTCACTTTATGTATTAATTTATTTATTTCTCACTTTGGCGTGGAGGAGAGTATCGCAATCCAACAAAGTGTAAATTTCAGACACAATGCTGTCACTCGAGCAATGAGTCCATCAAGGGCAGAGCTTTCTGTCAGCTGATTCTCCTCTTGAATAATGACACATGTCTGCTCATCCAGTTCTAAATCAGCGTGGAAAGTAAGGTTGGACTGCACCAGTAAGTTGTAGTTCCTTTCACATACCTCAATGTTGTACCTAAAATACATGTACAAGTCATACATTTTTAATAGTAACCACATTTTACACATTTCTTCCTTAAACATTCCCCAAATAACCGTTGACACATAATGTCTTCCACAGCAAATGATTCCAACAACAGCTTATAAAATGATATAAAATAAAACATAAAGTAAACAAAAAATACTAATTCATCACAGCAGAAACGAACTACACAATCTAAATGGTTTAAAAGATAGACAGTTGAGCATTTTTAAGTTCGGTAATTCAGATATGGTCACCATACAATAATCTAACACTCATGCACGTTATGGTGGTACTGTTTAGACTTGCCAGCTATATTTTACACGCTGATGACATAACACATACCTATTGGAATCATTATGTGAATTGAATGGTCAGACTGTCACCAAATAAAATGGCTTGCTATTGCTTGTATAAAGAATCTTGTTGTGGTTAAGGTTATGTAAGATTCTAGAAAAATACCCAAATTTGGCCAACTTTGGAATATATATCAGAAATGGGTGAAACTTTCAGATACTAGGATTTATGCGCTGCTCTCCGACACTTTTAGTTACATAAAGAAGGAAATTATTGAGAAACATCATTTTTGAGATTTCATCTTGAACATTTATATTAAACAAAATTGGATTGATAAAAAGAGAAAAATTAATCTCTACACTAAGGCTTTCTAGTTTCTGAAATTATAAACTTATATATATATATCTATAGTTTTATACATATTTGGATAAATACAGAGATTTGTTGAAAAGGTCCTTCAATCAGACAGTTACCTTAACAAAATGTTTAATTTGAAGAAAAAGTTTAACAGCCTGATTGAGTGCATAGGATGTGGTGAAGCTATGTAGTATACTGTAATCAGTAAACATTGCCAACTTACCGGGATTCAAGGAGGTGAAGAAGTCTTTTGTTTCTTATTATTGCAGGTGAGCAAATGACTTTAATTTGAAAACCTCCACTTTGCAAGACATTGTCTACAAAATATAATCATTTTTCCACTGAAAACAGATTATTACGTACACCAGGATAATTAAACAGTTTTTTTGTAATTATGTGAAATGTTCAGCTATATCTCATTTTTCTGTAAATTCCACTATGACCCTTGATAGATAGGCAGGATGACCCTTGATAGATAGGCAGGTGTAAAAAAACTAAAACTACCATAATAGGGGCATGGTGGTATTCCAATCCGTCTAAAAATCAATATTGCCTATTCACGGGTGAGAAAAAACATGACCGCCGGTCCTCTAAATCGGACCGACTCACCCAAAGCAGGACTGACGCTCCTAAAAACATGACCACCCCACCACAAAACAGGACTGACGCACCTAAAAACATGACCGCCCCACCACAAAACAGGACCACCGGGGACTGAGTAGTTAAGGCCTTTGTGTGATACTGCGGGTTATGACGTAACCGGTCAGATAGCTGTGTAAAGACTATCGCTAAAATAAAGCTTGATTAGCGTTATTGAGCTCCGTTACATCCCCGAAATTTCCCACAGCCCGGGTAGTTCTGCTAGTCACCTCGTCGTGAAACTTAC
>NMRA01000293.1:391203-427795 GCA_002633005.1 Phoronis australis | reverse complement strand
CCCCCCCCCGATTTCTTGAAATTTCACGTTTAAGCGCCCATGTCTGGTTAACCGCCCACCCCCGATTTTTTGGGTTCGCCAATTTAACCGCCCAGGGCGTTAACCCGAACGATTACGGTACATCAACATGTAGTAGAGTGCGCGACCGGCGCAGGCACATGCAAAATCTAGGCATCAACCAACACTAACCAGTTGCAGGTTGCAACCGTATGAGTGAAAAACAATATATGAACTATTAACAATAAGTCTGTCGCGCTCATGACATGTGCACGCTCCATTTCCTCAGAAAAATTGTGCGACATCTTTTGGAAGATGATGACAACTTCGCGGCAACAAGATTTGTTCTGAAATTCGGTTTGCTGGTATTAAAATACTAAAAACTTATAACGAAATGAAACCAGTTTCGATAATTTGTTGTGCCAGGTACGCAACCTCGTAGAAGAACAGTTGACTGAAGAATCGGGGGGAAAAGGAACCGGCCAATGTAAGCCAACTTAAGAGAACGCAGAATAACGACAGAACGACAATTTTTCTCGAGCGCCGATGAAATAATTTAGTTTACTCAAGGAAGAGTGTCGTTAATAACACAAATTCACGAGATGAAGATTTTACATGTTCAGTTTTTTACCCACACGGGCGCAAAGCTGTATATTTAGTATACAGCTTTGCCACACAAAGGCAGGTTGTATGATGATGCTTCACCCGAGAACCAGAACGCCTGTTTTTTTACTTGACTAACTTTAAACGTCAAACTGAAGAAAATGATTTTCATTTTGTTCTAAAACTTACGCAGTGGATTATTTAGCTCAAAAGCATACAACGTGGTTGTTTTGTGTTAGATTTATTAAATGTTGACCTTTCAACTGTTTATAAGTCACATACCGCAGCCGGGAGCCTGGTGATGAGTAAAACTCAAAAGCGCCGCATATTACAAAGCGAAGTGTCCTCTGTTGCACACAAAAGATTTCGGTGAATTAATCGGCACAAGACCTGCATATGCATACGTATATAGCTCCATTGTATGATCTGTGTAGGCCTAATGGTAATAAATCTTAGGCCTGCTAGTCATTGCGGTTTTAGTCCCCGGCGGTCCTGTTTTGTGGTGGGGCGGTCATGTTTTTAGGTGCGTCAGTCCCATTTTCTGGTGCGGCGTCCCATTTCGTCCCCAGAGGTCCTGCTTAGAGGACCGGCGGTCATGTTGTTTCTCACCCATGCTATTTTCTCCTCAAAAGCAACAACGTTCCTCAAATTTCATGATGATCCTTCAAGCTGTTTAACAAATATAGAAGAGGACACCACAAAAAACCAACAAAAGACCAAAAGTGCCACTAGGGAGTCCACAACTCACTGGAGTTGCTTAAAAATTGTCGGATTACATCACTTCTTTGATTTGTCATGTTTTCGTAAAGATCCAACAATGGACTTGGTAGTTGTGAAAGCAAACAAAAAAAATAATATTGTCATAAAGTTGTCTTCATTCGTCGTCACTTCCATAGGAACACACCCACCAAATTTCAAAAAGATCTTTGAAGAAGTTAAGGACAAACAGCTGTGGACACAAGACGGATGCAAGACGACGGATGTCGGACAGAGATGAACAACATAAAAACCATAGACAACATTACCATACATGTTGACTAGATTAATGTTTTTGTGTGAAATTCAAGATGTGTCTCAGCACAATACTTTTGCATTTTTGTGATGTAGAAGTTGCAACACTTCAAAGACATTTAGAAGAGACAACATAAACTCACCCACATCACAACTGGCCTCCCCAATTATATGCAATGCTATGTATCGTATCTTCTGTCGCTCACACATCACCTGCCAGCCTGACTGTTCCTCGTGTTCATAGTCCAGCACTAGAGAGAACTGTGCCCAGGGGAAGTCACTTCTAATATGGCCACTGTACACCACCAGGCAGTTGATCCTGTCTAGTCTTTAATACACAAACAATAAACTAAGATAACAAGTCTTCAGTTAGGACACTGCAATGGGAAAAGGGGGAGTTTATGTTGCACATCTTATTGAACAAAGTACCATCTGTGCATAACAGAGTGTGGTATGCGATAAATTAACTGCCCCAACATAAGTCAAAAATAACAATAACACTCTTTGACTATAAGCTCTAGGCACAAGGAAAATTTGTATCCAGCAGTCTTGGCAAATGCATGACTGTGGCATATTTCCTGGAGCACGATCATCCAGCTGTATGTTGCATATCTGCATGGTTTCCTTGAGCAGCTGGAAAATGGCATTGCCAAATTTGCCAAACACAATATCAGTAAGATCTAGCTTTGTTTGCAAGCCTTATCGGTAAACAACACAATCATTTACTCTTGGAAGATAATTGCCAGACTCATTACTGTTACAATAAAAATCAGTTCAGAACTGTCTTTCAATGAAGCATTAATCCACCCACAACCAGTCCCTGCAATTTTCTTGTATTGGCGTTATAAAACAGAAATGAGAAAATGACTATGAAAACTTTTTTAATTGCCATGATCATATCTTTTAAAAATGAGCGACTTCAACTGAGAACTATTTAGTTAATGACGTAATGAATGCATGGGTGATTAGTCTGAGCCAAGTGACCCCTATATGTAGAGCGATTTTGTTCACTGATTGATTACCTACGACAACAGTAGGGATATAAGCTCAAACCCAGATTTCAGATCTCACTCTCATGAGCAACCGTGGTTGATGGGAGGAACTCCAGTGAATTTTTGGGCATTTACTGAGAAGAAAGCTGTGAGAAAAACTTGGGAACAATAGTTGAATAAGATAGGGAATTGAACTCACAAACCTGACCTAGTCGTTTATCTACCAGACTACTGACCATCCATGGGTAGTTATAACGCAGTTAAAAATAACTGTTTTACTACCCCCATGGGTTTTAAATAACCCAGCCCAGAGTTTTGGTTTATTACCTATCACAAATGCTCTGGTAGTTGATATGAGAAGTGACACATTCAGCTGTCATTCCATCTAATGCAGTAACATGCGACTCGATGTTCTTCATAAGACTTGGGAAATCTCTCTTGACAATAACCAACACCTGCAATTTCAGAACATTGTTCACCAACAAGTTAACAATCACTAAGAATAAAGAAAGAGTTGAGCGGTTATAATAATAATAATAATAATAAACTTTATTAATAGAGGATAAAATACGATATAAAAACATGCTTTAGCCAAAGGCTAATATACAGAATGTTCCTCTACAGCAAAAAATAAATTAAATAAATTACAATAGACAAAGATTCAATTATTCAATTAAGTTACATTACAATAAAAAGAACATTTTACTGACTGAATTAAAAATAAATTAAATTTAACTTGTTAAATGCATTTATCGTCATTGTTTTGGCATTTGTCTCTTTATTTTGATACCAGTCCTTAGGGTTTATTTTGCATTACTCATCTCTATTTATAGCCTCAAGGGCCTTCTTTTGTATTCATACATTTCTCCACGCGAAACCTGATTGGTTGTCCATATTTCCTTTGTTCAGTTCAACGTGGTCTCTCATTCAGCCACCTACCTCGTCGTCAACAAGACCTACGTTCGTTCTCTGCATTTTTTCCCCACCCCCCATCCCGGGTGTCGGTTCCACTTTCTCTTTTCTCATATATATTTCTGTTAGTTTTTTTCAAGTTTTGTGTTCATGTTCTGTGCTTTTCCTTTAAGCCCTTCAGGCAGTTCTTTTGTTTTGTTCCCTCTCTCAGGGCTATTCTTTGTACACGCCGGTGGGCGTTTTGTCCATGCCCATCTTGCAGAGTCTTAATTAGTTTTGTCTATTTACGTCATAATAAATGACAATATTCGCAATTCTCCTATTGTTTTACTCTGCAACATAGCTCGTGGCGTACCCCGGGCAAAATAGATTACGATAAATAAATAAATCAATAAAATAGAATTAAATAAATGAATTAAATAAATTTAATAAGTAAATGAAAATAAATCAATAAAATAAAATTATATAAAATTAAATTAAATTTAAATTTAATTAAAACCTTTAAACTTTTATATGGTATATACATTGAAGTGACAAAAGGAGAGACAGCTATGATGACCACAGGTAACTGATGAGTTTGAGTCTGAAATCGTCACAACCATCAGCCTCCTTAAGACTATTTGGCAAGTCGTTTGAGTCTCATAACTACATATTGCTTTGCATGTAAAGAGCCATGTCCCACTAGACTAGTTTGTTGGTAAACAGAAGACAGTTCAAGATCACAAACCTTTATGTCATGCTCAGGACTCTTCAGTCTTTTGCCAGCCATAAATTGAATCAATTGCTTGCAGAGAGCAGTCAACTTGGGATGCAGTAGTCCCTGGCTGTCCATTACCGATTGGAAGTCAGTCATGCATGTCTTTAAGAAGCTCAAGTTTTCTATAATGAAAACAATGGCTTAAAACGCACAGATCGTCCCTGAAGGTTGATATGCTTTCAATGTTTGCAATGCATACTACACACGAGGGATGATCAACATTCACTACAGATTGGCACATGGCTAATTTTGGAGTTTATATCATATTTCTCAAATATCAGACTTTTTGATTTGAATTAATAACCTTCAACATAGACTTGGCAGTAGATAAACTTGTCGAAATTAAAGTAACGGAAACATTTTCATATTGTGCAACATCTAGGTGAATGATCATTAATTGTAATTCTTGAATTTTGGATGGCCAATAATGTCTGTATTCTAAAATTTTGTACAGGCTCTGACCTTGAGCAAAATAATTTTTTTTCTACTGTCCAAAAATGGAGAAATTTTAGTGTTAGTAGCAAATAGCATTTTTCATAATTTTGCCTCAATGTCAATTTGGTTTGTTATTATAAGTAGCGTCTTCATATTATTTGATTAAACATTTCAATTAAATTGAAGTACATTTTGTTTCATTTAACAAATACCATAAAACTATGTAGTACTACGTAGTCAGCAAACTTTTCTTGTTCCAGGATGTCAATCCTGTCGAAAACTAAGCACAAATTAGCATGATAAGACATCATTAACTTGTCCTGGCCTTGCCTGAATAATACCTCACATCCCAAAGATCAGTAACTTAAATGTCTCAACGCTGTCACATGGGCATGTAGCCAAGCAGTACCTGTACTTATATGGCTGTACTTGTCCAGCACAATGTCCAGATGAGACACAACAGAAGGAAGGCAGCAGTGATACAGAATGTCCATACAATTGACACAGCAATGTAGTAGAGTCAGCTGACAATAAACGGCTTCAGCAGCAGCTGGATAATAAAACTAAAAATGAGGACTAATCAAAATGTGACAGATGTTTGTTAATGAGAAAGAATTTCAACTTAATTTGCTTTTGCACATAAAAATGATTTACTGCCGAATGACAGTTTATGTAACACAACACTGAGCACTGCACACTAGAAAATTCTTTATAGTATATGAAATAGACAGTTGATTATTAAAAAATCAGTTTCCATTCTAGTTTGACATCCACATTGTAAACAGACATTAACCAACTTGAACTAGAGAAATTTCCTTTATCAGTCAAACAAATATAAAATAAGAGCACAACAATTTGAAAACTAGTGGATTGCTGCAGTGAGTAATAATTCATTGGAATAGCGTTTTTTGAAATTTGGGAGCTCATTTTCTGAACCGTGATGAACAGATTCAGTCATAGCCAAGTTTTCTCCAGAGATCAAAGGAGCCACTTTGAGTTATGCAACCAGCTTTGTCTGCATCCTGATGTTGTGCATGCATGGTTCTATTATGCAAAGTAAACACCTGGAGTGTCACCTTTACCAGTAAAGAGCTGTATATATTGGGTGACTATCCGACATTTAGGGACTGGGCTGTATAATTGAAGTGCTGAATCTGATTGGGTTACTCGCCTCAGGAGAAAATAACAAAAGTGTTTTCCTTTTGGTATTGTTGGTTTGGTATACAACATGTGAAGGAAGTGACCATAAATAGCAATCCATCTAACTCAAATATCCTATAGTTATATTCAGGGCTTGGAATGACCAATGACAAAAAACGCGGAAACTTTTACGGCCCAAATCATGCCCGATAACCAGCCTTGAAATGGTCAATGTGAATCTTTCCCCGACAAAAATCGGGACTAAAAAAAAAAAAAAAAAGGTTACCTCCATCAGAAGCATGCGTCTGCGTCCTTTTAGCTCGCCCGTCCACTCCCAACCCACACATTTTTGGCTGCAGAGCAGCAGTATTTGTCGCCGCGCTTAACAATAACACGAGACGCCATTGAAAATCACACCACGCTGTCCCAGATGCCCCGGCAATGTTGACAATTTACGTTCCTCCAAATCATAAAGAGCAACGGCAACTTCCGCTTTTCGAGGTGTCAACGTCGTCTGCAACGCCGCGGTAAGAAAGGAATTTGCCGCGGAAATTTTCTATCAAATTCGATTTTTTTTACACGGAAATATTATAAAAAAAGCGGAAAGCACATTTGAAAAAAGCGGTAATCCGCGTTTCCGCGGAAAATTCCAAGCCCTGTATATTTCATCATCACCAACCATTGACTCCATTGTCACGCATGGCCTTTTCCTGCTGTTTCAACAAGAACCTGCAGGTATCCCCAGACAGCTTCAGGAACACCTGTCCATCGGAGAAGTAGCCTGATTTAGATAAGGCATCTACTGCACTCTGTCCTGACCTCTCTATCACATTGCTGATAGTCTGGATTTCACCTAGACCGTTGTTGAAATAGCTGACTTACAGTTGACAACCAATTCATTTACCACACAACATTTAGTTTAGTTGCAGACATCAAGGAAGGAAACTGCCATTTTTTAGATTAAAAAACTATGGTTTCGTTATAAAGATATGTTCACAACAGTAAGAAGAGAAAAACCAAACAGTAACAGGAATTGAAATTCAATGGGTGGTAGTCATTCGTGGGCTCAGCTATTCAATATAGATGTGGGTAATAAAACAATTATCTTATGAGCCAGCACCACAAGCTGTGCTTAGTTACAGTCCACCTGGGATAGTTGTTGACTAAGAGCAGGTTGCACAAGAACAGCTCTCACTGGCTATGCACGTCAATTTCAAAAGGCCTATTGTTGTGTATGAATGACACCCATGAACTACAACCATCTGCAAAATTTTAAGCCACTATGAAGATCTCAAGGGGCCAAACTGTACCCCTCGGATGTAACGATACTGAGCATTTTAGTTAACTAATAAATAATTACAAAAACGTACTGGTTTTGAAATATTGAAACTTGTAAAACCAATGAAAGTAATTGAAAAGAGAGTTACATTTTCTTAATAGACTGAGTGATTTGTGCTCTAATGGAACATACCACAAGAAAACTACAAAATTCAAATATATACCGCAAGAAAGCTCAAGAACACTCCGAAAGTCTAATTAGCGGATAAGTTATACAACAAACATCAGGCAACATCTTCTCACGTGTAATACTTATGTCGATGATCTTAGACTTAGACTTCTTTTTGCCAGGAGTTGGACAAGGTTGCACGGTAATCTCACGTGTGGATGTTGCCACTACATCCTCTGTGCTTCTAATGTTGATTTTCTCCTCAGGAAGTGAAGAGGGTCTTTCTACTGTATAGCCAGTGAAAGAAACAAGTAATTTTGTCAGAATCTAAGCATTAAAACCATTTTGTGTAAAAAATAATTGTTCTGTGTGACTGGCATGGTGCAATTGCTGTGCTCAATAATATCGTTGATCTATTTTGCCCAGGGTACGCCATGAGCTATGACTTGCAAAGCAAAACATGGAGGATTGAGAATAATATCATGTACCTAAGTTGAAGAAATAAAGAAGACTCTGCAAGATGGCCATGGAAAAAACGTCATGATGGCAGTATGGGAATACTGACATGGTCCATCCGAGGATAGTACCGTATTTGAACAGCACTAAATATTAAACTGTTATACAACATTTATTGAGACTTTGTAGACAATTTGTTTTTAGTCTTAAGCACTAATTTTACAATCATACTCACCTTGACTTTTCTTTTTACCTCCTTCACATAGACTATTTGCATCTGGGAAGGTGGAGGCACTGTAATGAAGACATCAGATAAGTTGTTTGTGATAATCATTCATTGACGTATTCAGCTAAAGCAATACTTTTATACCATTTATGAGTCATGGATACTTCATAAAATTGGTATTACCTATAAGCATTGGAACTTACATTTTCAGATATATTGAATGGAGATCATTATGAACAAACATCAGGTAGCAAGCACTCAAAGTGCATGATTACGGTGGTTTTATCTCAAGTCTTTGTCTATTGTTTGGTTCCTACCCTCTCAGAAGAAATAATTTAAGTTGGGAAGTGAAGCAAGTCAGTACCCCCCCCCAATTTCACTGTAGGATGGCACTTCTGCCTTGACAACCATCTCCAAGATTTTTTATTTCAGTTTGAAGATGACAATTCAATAGGAGCATTAAGAAGTGTGTGTAATAAGCGAACCAACACAAACCTGCATGGTTGTAAACATTTCACAATAAGTGCACAACTTCAAATCTGATGCAGCTTACATTACAAACATTTCACAATAAGTGCACAATTCAAATCTGAGGCAACTCACACTGCAATCGTTTCACATCCTCGACATTCATCTTCAGTCTTGACTGGTTGATGAGCGAGTCTTCCTTTACGCAACATCAAAAACACTTCCAATGGATCACTCATGCAAACGCTATCTTCAACACAAGGTATTGTCCTTTGGGACTTTGTCTGATTTACAGGCTCCAGTTTGTCATGTTTGAATGGCTTAGCCATTTCAGAACTCAACGACAAGCACTCATCTGAAAAGTATCATTAAAGATTTTAACATTAATATAAGCATGTCACTCAATAAATGTGAGTGTGAAATTTTTGTCCAACTTAAAAAGACTCGACCTCACAAAAAGCAGAACAATCAACCTCAAATTGCTTAATAACTATTTTTGATTAACAATTAGGCAGCACGCACATTCTTGTGCTTTCGATAACCTGTTCCTTTTAAAACATAAATTATTCATCATTCCCTCTAAAAGCTATGCTTTACAGAATTTTTTAAATCACAACTAAAACTGTCATTTGCAAAGCAAACACATCAGTGACCAGACTTTACTTACTGCATTTCATATTCTCACTCCCTGTTATATTCAAAGACAAACCTGTTTCAGGAGACCATTGATCTTCATCAAATTTCAAATCAAAGTTAGGCTCTGAGATACATGTCTTGTCTGAAATCAATAAAACGCGAGGACCCAAGTTTACGAATGCCTTAAAACTCGACAAGATGAGACATGTGAAACATTTGCTAATTTGACAATTACCAACAATGTGCCTTTAAGCTATGGTCTAAAGTGCAAACATGCTCACAATAGTGGAAGTTCAATGGAAAACATTACTAAAAAAAAACAGGAAAACATTACTAAAAAAAAACAGGGCCACACAATTCATATCAACAAAATGAAATACCTTAAGTTTAAAAAATGTCCAACTTAAAGCTGGAGTTAACTCATCTTCTCTTGATTTACACCATGCATTATTATAAAACTGCTCTCAAATTTTTTCTTGCCTTGGGCATGGGAAGAAAACTGTTCATTTTTTTGAGACAAGGGTCAAAAAGTTAGTGAGGAAGCAAACCATTTTTAAATTTAGTTTAGCCTCAAGAAATAATGTCAGACCGTCTTTCAACCAGAAATCATTTTTAATTAAAAAAACTGAAACCAGAGGTTTAAAACAAGTTTACTTCTTGACAAGAGGTAGGTTTGTAGCTGCTTCAAAAGAAACAATTAAGGAGATGAATGCAATTCACTGCACAATCACAGTAGCAAAATAACCCTTTTATGCAATGTAGAAAGGACAATGGGGTGTCCTCCCTAAGCTTGAAATAAATAATACAAATGAGATGTGAGAAATGCAGCTACAAGGTAACAATTACAGAATGATGGGTGACAGTATGCCACATGCTGGTGCAGCACGGGGACTACAACTGCCTGCCTTAAAGGAGGGCAGTCCAAAAAGAGTGTGCAAGTACAAACTCGAGTTCAAAAAGGTAGAGAGCTAAATAACAATGAACAAAAGCTTGAGACCACAACACACAAAAATGTTTTGTTCTATAAATTAAAGAGGCCACAGCTGTCACTCTTGAAATACTAACCAAAACACATTGGGTTTAAGAACCTTGCCAAACTCATCTGAATTTGTGTCAAAGCAACTGGAACTCAAGGCACAGACAATGCATACAAGCGCCATCATTTTTAAATTTAGTACTAGCCAACCCCAAAACCCTAATGTTTTCTTGAGACGCTCATGGTTTTGTTGTTCTTGCTTAATTGTAATATAAATAGAATCCTATCATGAGACCAATTTTTTTTAGAAATGAAAGGCATCATTGGATTTTTGTTTTTTAGTTAGCTGAATAGGATGAAATGCAGATTTTAATAATACACACACCTGAGTAGTTGACTTTTTCAAATTGTTCTATAGAATAACATGGTGTATCAGCTGCTCTAGGAGATAACATCTCACAGGAAGGTTCAGTTAGAGGCTTCCTCAGTGGGTTCCAGGACAGAGAGGACTCAAGTGTTTTAGTTATCTTTTCTTCATTCCCAAACTCTTTTAACAGTGCTTCACTTGATAAAGTTGTGCTTGTAGTCAAGACACTGTGAATGGCTGGTTCTTGAAAACAGTAAATACCAACAGTGACACAACAACCAATTGTAATACGTAACTAATCTAGGAATTCTTACCGCTCTTTCAAGGTAGATCTAGTATGTCAATTATATGTAGTGGTGGCATCTGTATTACAGACAATACAAATATATGTCAGGGATGCACCATTTAACCAAACGTCATGTGACAAAACTTAGAACTTACCTGGTAGCCATGGTGATTCCAAATCACAAAAGACTTTATCATTTAACTCCATTACATGAGTCGAACTGTCCTTACTGGCTGGACTCAGTAAATTAACACTGAAAGAAAGAGCACGAGGTGAGTCGGTGAGGAACAACTGATGGATACCAGACAATTTAACACCTGAAACCACACTTACAGTGTGCAGCATCAATATGAATTGTCGTGTCTCGTTAACTGCAATTCTTGAATTTGGGATGAACAACACAGCCTATCTTTAAATTTCGTAAAGCTCCGACCTTGAACAAAATAATTAATTTTTTTACTGTCTTAAAAAGTAGAATTCTTCACAGTACTTCCTTACTTAAAGCAAGTATTAAATTTCAACAATACTAACTGTTTGTTCATAAAATGTGCAGAAACATTCCGGTACTAAAACGTTTCTTCAAATTAGAACACAATATCGTAAAACACTAAAATTTTATTTTGTCAAAACTTTCAACAAGAGTAAAAATGTGACAATTTTACAGGACTATTTGGAAACTTTGTACAGCACGGCTGTGATCAACAAACATACAATGAAATTTTGAAGATTCTGGCAGTAAAATGAGCAGTTTTTCGAAAAAGTAAAAATGACAATTTTGGCTATTACTTTTTTGAATTTCAGGAAACTTTACCATACAAGGTTAATTTGCATATTTCGATTACTTCACTCAAACAGCAATGGATCTTTCTACTTACGGAGACATAGTAACTGGACTCATTTTGACATCTTGCAACAGGTTTTCAATATCAGCACATTTTACTCCATCAGCCAGTAGTGCAGATGGTAATGGACTATCCAAACAGAGTGCCAAGTCTTCTATCACAGCTATGGCACCTGTATCCAAAATTGACAGTTATCAATGTTAGAAATTAGTTATACCACAGACTATGACTGACGTAACTGTGTATAGTTTTTAAAAACAATGAAAACTTTTTAATGGAAAACGAATTGAATCGTTGATGGTACCATACAGTATATTAAAGAATTAAAGTATTTTCAGATTACAAACTTGAAAACAATAGAAAACATAATATCTGCTAATGTTCAGAAACTTGGTGCAACTAAGAGTGGAAATTAGACTTTAAGTTCAAGCAAAGCAACAACACAATAACCCAACAAATAGGTATACATTTAACTGCCTCATTCTGTACATCATCTTTCGCATCGGCAAACCCTTCTAATTCCTTTGGTATTTTATTACACGATTCGGTAAGATTTGCACAATCTGTAAATTAAGCAGAGTGTGGTGTGAGTAAGGATTGATTCCAGCAAATTCAGAATTGACAATTATGTACTAATCTGGAAACTAACATGCCATGGCAAAAAATTTTCATGGTTTAATACAAACAAAGCATGGAGCTGATTGCACATTTAGTCAATGTGTGATACAACCAATGAAACTATTTTTATAAAAATTAATTAAAAGAGACAGACAGACAGTCCAGGACATTTCGCTGAAAAAACAAAGAAAACAGGTTTCTTGATTTTATTTAAATGTTCTTTACGAAATAAGTTGGTTGGAATTAATTAACAATGTATCAGTGGTTTGATGAAGTTTACACAGTTTAAGTCACTGCATATCATTAGTTTACCATCAAAATTTTCTTCAACTTGAGACTGTGTAAATGGCCGGAGATCAACATTCATGCTTGGTTGAGAACAAGCAGTACTGTCAGCAGGCATCGTTTCCTCTAAGTAACTCTGAAACAATTGTAGATTTTGTAAAATTTCTCACAGTTGCTCCACTGAACATGCTACATTAGGCAAATCTTATGCTGCCAGGATTTGCACACAAGTGGACGAGAAAGTGCATGAGATAATTGCGTTCGTAAACCAACACCCATGTTTATCATATGAGTTTCGAAGTCAAAAAACGAACAATCAGTAAGACAAATGACCAACATGACTGCTGACATCAGGTGAGGGTTTTCAAATTCGTCACAATGGTCGCCATGCACATTGAAAACCAGGTCAGAGCAACAGTTTGGAGCATAAGAGTAAGCATGGTACAACATACCTGATAGGAAGATAGATCTTCCTTCATAAATGTCTCTTTTAACTCACAACTACTTAATTGAGTTGTGCATTGGTAATGTTTATCCTTCCTAAAAAGTAAAGCAAATTGTTAAATAAACTTGACAAAATGAAAATTTCATGGATGGCAGTTCTGCTGTTTTAACCTCTTACATGTTATTAAACTAGCAAGTGAACACATTGACCACATTTTGTTATGATGTTCTTGCTTGGATTTTTAATACACATGAATAAAATAAATAGTAACAGTTCTTTACAGTTCTTTACTATATTTTCTCACACGACACATAAAACAGTCAGTTTGGACAGTTTGCGCAGCTTTACGAGAAAACTAGAGTATGTGATTTTTCTGCCTTTCTACTGACTATAAGCAAGAGTTGAGCGCTTATCTGATTGAAAAGTCCGGTTTCAGCTCTGGATCACTTTGGCAGTCATATGCTTTGCTTAAAACTATTTTGCAAAGTTTCAGGATTCTCCACTTGCCAAAGTTAAAAGAAGGCGGAAATCTACTTGGCCTTGAGTGTGCCAACAAGTGCCAAAGAATCATTTGGGGTGGAGGATCGGTATGGGAGGGTGTTCCTCACCCACTGGGGGTTTGGGCCTACCCCACGAATACCTTGAAAATTATTATCTCATTTAACGACTGCATTTTGGCCTCTTTAGTTTTTCTACATTGAATGCAATAAAAGGTAAGCAAGAACAGGTTTTGCATAACACACAACAGGTAGGACATTAAAGTTACAAGCATTGGATTTCTAAAAAAATCAAAAGGGTGGAAAACAGGGCAGTAAAAATCAGTACGTGTACAAAATCAACCGTAGGAATTAAAAACTTGTGGAGAACTCAGTTTTCACCTGAGAAGTTCTTCCTCAGACATGGTTGTGGAAAATGGATCTTGAATAAGCTTAAACTTTAGCCTGCTTGCCATGTTGCGGACATCTGGCATCTTCCTAAGACAGTCACTGAAGTAATTCACAGATTCAACTTCCTCCAGATAGTGTGCACCTACAGAGCAGAAACCAACAACTTTAGAAAAGCAATTTATTTGCCCCATCTTATTTTGCTGTTACCCAGCTCAACACTTTAGCATACCAAAAATTATTTATACAAACTACAAATAACTCTGTTCTGCATAAAAAACATTTTTATACTTCTTTGACTGGAAAAGTTAAATATTTAAATATGGCATGAAGCTGTCAAAGCCCCATAATTGGTAGTTTTGTGCTTGATTTTCACTACAACATTTACTCAAAATAGTTTCTACTCAGTCGCATCAATATCAAAGTGGGTGTCAATCTTTGAGTTCTTCTTTTGACTTCAAGGCTATGTAGAATCTTTCTATTGGTTAACTTCGTAATATATCATATCTCAGAAACTCAGTGATCGGATTCATATGAAAGTTTCAAAAACTATGCATTAAGCACTATTCTCCAAAAGCCTGATAGATTGTTTTTATGTTCTACTATCACATGAGAGGGTTATCAAAAACTAGGAGTTTTATGATTTATATGGAAAATTCAGAAGTTGCATAAAGCAAAAACAAAATGCCAATTTATAAAACTGTAGTGTTTGAGATTTCATCTTAAACATCAAGGTGAAATGTGGTCATGTCATTGTTAATGCTGTTTTGTTATGACCATTCCTTTCTTTTTTGCTAAATTTTACTAAAAAGACATAGTTACATGACCCAATTAATGGCAGACTGGTATCAAGTCAATCAAATTCTGTAGGCTTTCTACTTTCAGAAAATACGTTTACAGAGTTAAAATCTAACAGCTAGTTTTCTAGATGATTTGGCTATAAATACAGACTAACATTGTCATAAGGTCTAACATAAACTCAGGAGCAATGATACACACTTGATATACAAAATGAGGATATATTTACATGCATTAGTGTGCGTCACACCGTCCTTGTGAAACTCTTCTAACATTGACTCTTTCCTATTGTTACTCTGACTCTTGCATATTTCCTCCAGGTTCGGCGGTGGTGAGCTCGGGTTGGAACTTAAAACCACAACGTCGGTCACATCAGCTGGATCTAAGCTGAAAAAAATTCTCTCGTTAAAACTACAAGACACTGGATGCACAAACAATGCTGAACAGAGTTAGAAAACGTAAGAACATAGTGTAAATTGGGTCTTGAGTGAAAGACACTTGGATCCTTAAAATCTGGATAACTCAGGTAACTTACAGGAGTACCTGGTTTTGAGCACCGGTGCTTCTCAAAGTTCAGGAATTCACTGTAAGTAAAGTGCCAATTTTTTTTCTCCATTTTACAAGTTTTAGCTTTAAAAAACAAAGCAAAAAATAATAAGGGCTATTGCAAAATTTGTGAAACTATCCAACTACATTAATTTCTAAGACTGTCCGAGGCTATTTCACCCAAAATGTTGGCTTCAGTGGTTTTCATCTACAGTGCTGAGCATTTATCTGGGATTTCCCCATTTCCCAATTTGATTTTGCCTGACCAATTTCATAGTACAATGGCTCTATGGAAAGTAATTCCTGCAGTCAGACACTGTTCCAAAACAGATGGTCTGATTAGGGCTACTGCTAAGTAATAGATATAGCTTGAGCTCATCATTAGAGGGTAATCTTACACAGCCAGACAGGTGAGATGCTGTGCATGAACTTGGAATCCTGCTTAATCTTGAGATTAAGCAGAAGTGAGTGTTGCCTGAACTTGGAATACACGATGAAACTTGACAAGTTCACTCATATAATCACGTTCACGTGGATAAAAAATTTGCACTGCACTAAACCAAATTATAAGTCATTAAAATAACATAACATTCAACTAATCTTTTTTTAAGCTATTGGCAATCTTATTCACCAGACAATAATTGTTTTAACCAATCCGATTCTTTGACACAAGTTACGGTAAAGGATAAAGTGAGTGATTATAAGGCCAATAATTACAAAAATTCTTTACACTGAACAAAATTTCACATAATTGCTCAAATATATGTTGAATTCCAAGTTCACGCGTTTGCGATCTTGAGATTAAACAGGATTCCAAGTTCACGCACAACAGAGACACTGTCTTACTTGCACATTTTGAGTTTCAGTATATTGCCTAATGAACTTCACACCGCTAATCGTTACTTGAACTTCAATACAACTCCCAGACTTGCAAAATGATACCCAGAAGGGCTTTTTAAAAACTTGTTTTCAAACGAAAATCTCTGGTTTATAGAACAGAGTTATCAAAGTTAAAAATGATGGCACCCACACTGATCTTCAATGAGTTTAAGAATATATTATGAACTCTCCAATTTACCCAGATATTTTAGTGAAGGTACATCTTATTTTTAGCTATTTTTTGAAAACTGGTTAACCACAAAACATCCAAACACTGATTGAAAAACCCAGTGAAGATTGCACCCGCATTTGTGACCACTTTAAATTGTACCTATACACTTCAACAATTTCAGTAAAATCTCTCCAATTAAGAACACAATATGGCAGACAAGGGAGATTTGGTTATTCTCCTCTCTGGCAAATGATATTCATCACTAAATCAATGCTTTATTATATTTAGTGTACTGTGGCCACCATAAGACAATACTCAGATAAATAGTGAATATTGAAATTAGCAAAGTGAGAAATATTTGGAAAATGAAGAGGGGCGATTCTAACAATAATTTATGTCCAAAACTCATTGGAGAAATTTTACCGCTATGCTGCATTTTTCATTAGACTTGTAACTATTACCTCACTTTGAAAGGCTCCAAATGTGGAGGAACATTCTGATTTGTCAAGAGTAATCGAAAATCACGGCAAACTGCATCACTGGTTCTCTCTGTCTCAAAGTAAGTGTGATCCAGCTTCACTGAAATGAAAAATATCATATTTGAAGAAAAACCATGAAATAAAAAATATCACACTTGAAGAAAAACCGTGAAATACAATACCACAAGACTTGTGAAAAAAGACAGAGCTGAAACCTAGTGTGAACTGGGAAATGTTTTAGACAATGTTTCACAATAATATTCAGTCAGAGTTGTTTAAGACTTTTGATGGCACACCAAGGGATGGTAAATTTAAATGACACCACTAGCTAAACTGACCACCCGTTTGGTTTCAACTCCACAGGATAGCGATTTCCCAAACTAAATCCAGTAATCAATCTAGAAATAAAACTATCAAAATGAGAATCACTCTCCAATACACATAGTGCATTGCTCTGTGCTTGTGTAATCCTGGGCAGTGTTTATGATGGATCCAAAGAAATTGAAATGGATATTGAGCCCCAGACTGCAGAAGTCTTGTGAAGCCGTGGGCTGCACTTCTCATTCAAGCATACCAAAATCACAATGAAATTTGATTTAGATGTCAAGTGTTTGGAAAATTAAAAACAGAATGTGAAACTTCTGTTTTTCCCATTCTACTGACCACAGAATTCCAGAAGACCTCTGTTTACTTGAGCTATTGATAACATGACTGCTTCAGGCTTTGCAAGTAAACTCTGATTAGGAACAATAATACCTCACCCCTTGTCCATGGATGCTGATATGCAGAGTCGTCCATTTTCCCTTGATGAACGTAATTTTCTTGCTCTAGATGAGATGGAGGAACAAGATAATGCTCCAAGAACATTAGTCTCTGTTCATACAAAGCCTAAAAGGAAAAAGACTTTTCTGCTAACATCTCGTGAAATAAAGCATGAATCAAAATGTTTAGTACTCTGTCTGTGGTTTATTTCTGATGAATTAGTAACTCAGAAAAAATAGCTTGATAACACTAAAACAGCTACAAAGACATGTTGCTAGTAGTTTAAGTCAAGGTTTCAAGCATCTGACCTCTGACAAGTAGTCTTTAGCCAGAAAACGTGGCATTTTCACCAATCTGAAGTCACGGTGTTCCAACTTGTATAGCCTCAGCATGCACACATCTCAGACTTCTCACATGTACACCTCAGGGCTGATATCCAGTTTCTAGGCATAAAATATGCTAAACAATACATGTCTGGAAACAGTTACCTGTCGCCTACTAGGATGACACTTGGCTTCCCTCAATTTTTAACTACTGGCTTATGACCCTTGATTATAATTGGACCATTGTGTTGCATGTCCAGCAGAATTAATGAAGCAGGCCTGGATGGTTGAGGATTACTTTCTAGTTTTAGGTTATATCTAAGTCACATTTCCTTTTCAATATTCAAAAACCTAATCACATATACTCTTCACGAAACATTTAAATTCTATAAGCTAAAGCATTAAAAACAAAAACTTAAAAAAACACTATAGTTGCCCTCCAGTGTTCACAAGAATATTTATGATGGGGGTAATTTTGCACCTGATTACCTAAGTTAATCTCCAGAGAAAGATAACATCAGGTGAAGCTTGAGCTTTAAAGAAAGCAGCGGATTTTACTAGACAGGTTAATGAACCAGCCCCGCGGGACAGTGTGGGACAGCTAGGTGTCAGCGCAGGATTCTATTCATGTGAAAAGATTGGAAATAAATACATGCCAAAACTGAATTACCTCATTTTTACTGAGTTTCGCTTTTTGTCCTAAATATGCAAATTTATAGGTCACCTGAACAAAAAAGTTGTAGAAAACCGTGGCGACTCACTCCGATCACAAACTAAAAGTAAAAGTCGGTGCTGGGCCTCGTTTGATTTCGCCCAACCCGTCAGTGAAACCTGTAATCAGATAATTTGGCACACCCCGAATGTTAGGAAATAAGAAAATTTATTTAATTATTTTGATGCAAAATAAGTCAACAATTGCCGTACTCTGACTTCATTTATTTCGCTCGCTTCTGCTTAGTAGAGTTCGACGGAGGCAGTGCCCGCTGCTAGACACGTAACCCGCATCTAGTTCAGTAACGCTAGGGCCTATCCTTTCTTTAAAGCATAACTTAAGGTTTGCACTGTCCATTCAAATTCTGTGATTAATTCGATGATTCTTCCATCTATTAGTACACCAAGATATAGCTCTAGATACCTTATTTTTACCTCGCGATATAACTTTGATCGTGCATCTGTCGTCTGCCAAACGGCCGTACCATGAGGGCGAGGCTACAATGTAGCCTACCGCAAGTCTACGAATAGAAGTTTTGCACTGGCGACATCTAACGACATAGGTCTAGTATACATCACAGACCGTAAAGAGTTAACGTCTTTGAATGCATCCCATTGTCTCAATTTGTTGACTTTTGTTGTTTTCTCTTTTACATTCCAGCACCTGTGAGTGTGATTTTGACCATAGATTATAGACAACAGACATGTACTATAGTCTATGTTTTGACAGAGCGTTTGGAGCATCTGTTTAATCTCCACAACGTGAGTTGTCGATTTCAGATTCTGTTTTTCTTTAAAGGAACCTTTGCGACCGAAAAACGCACTTTAATATTGTTGGATGGCATAGACTTCTTAAAGTTATTAACTTTGACCGGAGCTATAAAACCAAAAAATCCGTTGTTTTGTGATTTTATTACAAGTACGTTGTCCGCCACATTCGCTGAAATCATCGGTGACTTTTTTTGCCACCATGTTTCTCCTTCCTTGTTTGTCACGATTGTAAATGAGTTACCTGACAAGCCGTGACATAATTCACCATCGGTAATGACACCATTTTTTACATTTTCTCAATTCGTGGTTCATCTGATACCCACAATGAACAAAGAGACCAAACATGTCACCAAAAAGGTGAACTAAACGGACAATAACCTGCCGCTTTTGAGCAAGATCTTGCTTAGCAGGAGGGCATTAAATTGCGACAGCAGTGGTAACAGATTGAATTTCGCGCTGAGTCTGGTCTCAGAAAATCGCTTTTCTCGCCGATGATGTCCCTTTAAAAATGCAAGTGTTTGTTAATTTCCATTGGTTATCAGCCCACCATACTTTTGTAGGGAATATGCGCGTACTAAACATGATTTCAGATAAAATATGCCATCAACTTTTACGTGCTGTTGCACATTTTGACCACAACTCTGAGAGACAGATGACAATGTGTGATTCAATTCATGTCTTATTTGACTTCACTAATTGCCGCAACCATCTTTAACTAAGTTTAAACCATGTCGATAATTCTTAATTACAGCTTACCGACGGCAACAATTAAGCTTATGCCACTTTTCAGTTACCAAATTATCATCGATTTGTTGACTCGTTTTTCAGTGCTTGATTTTATTATTAATATTTTTGATGTAGAACGAAATAATCATCCCGGTGTAAAATGTGTAAAAAATCGAGTGCAACGTATTGGATTGTGAAGTCTTGCAGGCAGGTAAACCAAAGTGGTGAAATTACGGAATCTTTTGATTGTTTGTGTGGAGTAAGGCAACCGTGCCAGCTTTCACCATTTTTGTTCTCGATGTATTTATATGATGTTGAGCGAGAGTTGAAGGCCGATAATGATGCTTACTGTTAGTTATTTGCAAATGATTTAGTTGTATTATCTTGTCAAGAAGATTAAGGTATATTGTAAAAATGGAAACAAGAAATTATCAGGTCAGAAAACTTTTGGTGTTTTGGAGGTTATTTACGTTATTGTGAAAATGGTCCATTAACAAAGAACGAATTAGGGTTCAATGTAGTGACAGATATCTCGATACTTACGTTACAACGAAGGGTGTCTTGGCGAAAAACTGACCCAGCAGGAAAACCCGTTATGTTGAAAAAGTGTATGTCTCAATTTCAAAGTTTCCTGTAAATGTTTTGTCACAACTGTTCGATAATAAAATGCGTCTTATTGTTATGTAGGATTCAGAAGTGTGGGTTTTCACAGGGGCTTTAGTGTTAGGAGTTTACATGAGACAGTTAGTAAATTTTTATAAGGTCTCGACGGAGAGTCAAAATTCAACAGCCGGCAGAGGTGAGCTAGGCAGACATACCATGGTGTCAATGAGATTGCTAAAAATTATCCAATATAGGTTGAAATTATTGAAAATGCGTGAGAATGTATATGGCCGCACATGTCTTAAGATTCAATACAACGTTGCTGAATGAAACTGCGAAAGCTGGCATTTCATGTTAAAAACTTGCTGCACAGGACTGGGTTTGGACTTGTATGGGTCAGCAAGGAGTTGGAAACGAAGAATTATTGATGTGCGAATTTAAACAAAGTTGTATCGACGTAGACGAAAAATGGATGGATGAAATGCCACTTCTTAGGAAATTAGATTTTTATAAATTGTTTGAAAATGCTCCTTCCAGAAAATATACCAGATATCTAAATGAAGTATATTTGAGATTTTTATATAAATTTCATTCTTGCACGTTTTAAGTGTTCAAGGCCTAAACTGAAAATTGAAATTGGCCGATACTTGGGATTTTGATGATCTGCTGTGTACACACTGATGCCAGTATGAAAGACACATTTTAATAGAGTGTCCAGTTTACGAAGCTCTTAGGAGAAAGTTTGATATTCGTAATATTAACATTAGAAACGCTGATGGCGGCCCTTCACTTATTTGATGAACTTTTGCAATTTTTGGAACTTAGCTCTCTTTATTCACCAACTTTGTATTATACACAGTTAATTTCCCCGTGTGATGTCACATTTCCTTTCATTGTTAATTACTCATTTGTATTTCCTACATGTATATAGTTAGGAAGGCACTTTTGATATCATGTATATGGATCGGAGGTACTAAAATAAAACACAAACATCTTTAAAATAAGTTTAAACCACGCCAATAATTCTAAATTAAAGCTTAACGACGACAACAATCAAGCATATGCCACTATTCAATTACCAAATTATCGTCGATTTGTGGACTCGCTCTTTACTGTTTGATTTTGTTATTAATCTTTTTGACGTAAGGCCAAATGAACATCTACACAAATAACCATTAAATATATATACAAAAATAACGCAAAGCAGTTATTTTTGGCAAGGACTATTTAAGAACGAATATTCGTGAACAATTCCCCGCACCTGCTCACATTTTGATCATTAATTCCTTGCGCAATAAAAACATTTCGATATAAAAGTGAAAGTTCATTGAATGGTTTTCCTGAGTAAGTTTTTTAGTCGTGGCCTGTCGTCACTACACAAAAGAACCATGTACTTGTCAGCGCCAGTCCTTGCACTAACAATTCTGGGGTGAGTTTTATTGCAGTTTCATGCAATTTAGTGAAATTATTCATATTCAAATATTATTTCAGTAGAAAAACTCAATCTCTGACTATAATATAGATTGTCCGGTTAAAATATAACATAGGATGGACTTGTGGGAATTTCAGAACTTGCTGTGTTACAAAATAATTGCGTTACGTGTCCAGTTTGAATATTTTCCGAGAAAATCTTTCCAGAAACGATGGTATAAAGTGTTCTGTCTTTGCACAGAATCCCTTTAATCAAAATTTCCTTTCGGAGTGTAAATGGTTCACAAAGATCCAAAACGTAAGTTCGAGTGAAAGGCACAGTATAAACAATCTAAACTTGGACAACAAAAATAATTTGTTTTGAAAATATCTTTACCATTGGATTGGAGTCTCTGTGTTTTGCGTGAAGCTTATGGAAAAATGGTGACGACAAAAGCTGAAAATAGTTTCGATTCATCAACAGCAAATTAAAATGGCACCTCAGCTTACACGCCAACACAGTTGTTGAATACTTAGACATCAAAAGTAACAATTACGTGTAAAGGTGTAGTGGCAAATTGAGTTTCATGGAGTAGCGAACAACAATGCAGTTTCCAAATAGTTGTATGATCCAGTAGTTAAGATCGCTCTGATAAGCCTTGGTGCACACAAGTCAAGTCGCCCCTTTGTGTTGCACAGCCAGGTTACACAATCGAGGAACAGCAGTTGCGCTGCGCATTATTTCTTCTTTTGTGGTTAACCGATTTTTGCCTTTCAAACAATGGAAAAGTTCTATTTTCAATAACGGGTTCAGTTTATAGTCCGCTGTGCCTAAAACGGACAGAAAAAATGTTGCCACGAATAGGCAGCGGTTACCTGACTGACGCCCATCTATGTTCCATAATCACAAAATAAAAGCAGCCGGTCATAAAAACCCTGTGATGAGTGGCTATAGTAACCCTAACCGGTAAGAAGCGCTCTCGGTGATGGTTGGGAAATACGCTCGTTGTAGCGCCTAATGCTGTCACCATTCGCAATCCAATAAACTCGTATCTTCAATAAAATGTCGAACAGTTCTCTTTTTTCATTGCTACCCTTGACTGATCTTTTGATGTATTTTTGTTTGCCAAATTTGACAGTTGTCTCGACCGACTTGGACAACATCCCAATCCACTTTCTTCATGCCTCTTGATTTCCAGCAGTTTTTAATTCCGATTTCCAAAAACACTGAGGACCATGTACCTAAATTAAATTTCTTCCACAAAAACTACCTCGTTGAAACTATTGGGATTTTTACTCATCGAGATCTTGCAATCGTACTTTTGATCTACAGCCTAGAAAAACTTGCCTCGATTTTTTTAAAAAGTTGAGATGCCAATTGCCAAACATGAAGACTTTTTACTTTGTGAACTTGTGATAGATTAAAGAAAATGAGAAAGTCTTGAAAAATATATTTCAAACATGAAGTCTTTTGCAGTTCATTTGTAGGAACTGTTCAAAGCAAAAATGAAAATTTCACAAAAATAGTGGCCACGTGATTACGAATGATTATGATGTTTTAAGATGTGAATTGAGGGTTTTTCACTTGTTGTTGTTGTTATACAATTGTTGTTGTTTATATCCTTATTATACCATTATTTACAAGTTTTTGAATTGGAATAAATTTCTCTTAGATCTGCTGTATTTAGACTCTATATATTGTAAGTTTCGTAATTTCGCAAGGAGGTCTGTTACATAAAATAAAGCTATTATTTGGTTATCATCATCATCATCATCATCATCATCGTCATCATCATCATCATCATAATCATCGTTATTATTATTTTCAAAAAGATTCTTTCCTGGGAGCCATGCCACCTTGTAAGGTGGACCCACACAAGTTTATATCCTGGATGCTGGATAGATGTAATAATCTGCGGCAGAAAGTGAATGTTTTAGACTTAAGTTTATGTTAAACGGGGTAAATCTGGAAGTAAACAGATTTGCAATCAACTTCGCTTCAGATCGATTTAAGTGCTCATTTATTTGTTCGGAATATTATGTTATGCCTTAGTCACATATCGGGCGACGATCGGCTGATCTCGCCGATTGGGTTCTATTCTATGCCTAGCATGCTCGGGCGTAGTCACATGCTTGTAAACTTCAGAGGCCAATCTCATGAGTTTTCGGTCTAAACATGGTTATATCGACCGGAAGTCGGAAGGTAATCTGCCGTGTCAGCAGGGCCTTAGTATCAGAAATCACCAATCGGTGCATCGTCAGGCAAGTTAGAATTATACAGTCGTACGGTTGATTTCACAACAGCTCTGGGATGGCGGCAAATCATTGGGCGATGTTATTCGATATTTCGCTGGGAATCGTTCCCACTTGCAATTAGTCGACACTAGATGTGTGGATTAGGCTGTTACACTTGACTCTATTATGGTGAACTGAAGGTTTTACTGGAGAATTTTAAAGGTCGCAATGTATTGAAGACAGTAAACGAGTGCTTCTTTGACTTTTTAATACAACGTCAACGCTAAATTGTAAACTGGTAGATTTAGCGGAGGGACACGGCGTCCTACCACACCCTCTCGCCTGTTGTCAGACGGATCGACATTCACAGAAATCAAGACCGGTGTCTTTGCCATTTAAATGTCACCACTGCGTCTAATCTATTATTTTTGCCTATTTTACATTTATTTTCTACGTTTTACTTGTCAAGTAACTGACATTCATATGACTGTTCAAATAGCAAACCCAGGAAATTCAGATTACTGGTGAACATAGGAAACGTTAACAATCTCTGTTTTGTTTCTGCGTTTACGAAACCACCTCTCCATAACACAGTTGACCTTATTCACGCGCAGCATCGATGATATCAGGGTCAGAACGTCATCACGAAATGTTTATGCTTATGGGTCAAAATAAAACCATCAAACTTCTCCTGCAACAGTTTGGAACGGATTTATAGAGCATGTGCAGGGTCATTAAAATAAAAAATGAAAAAATTTAAGTCAAGAAATGGAGAGCATTTGATAGTAAGCCTTTAAAGTTTTGTGCTTTTTAACGCGAGCAATGTGGCTCATCGGCTGTTAATGCAGAGATGGTGCCGGGTTCAATTCCGCGCTACAGGTAATTTCTGCTTGATGACTTTCTACCCTGAAAATGTCCCTTTAAAACAGGGTATGTCAGTTCTAACTCGTGGAATATTGCGTTTTCTTAACAGTAACCGACGGTCGTCACTTTATATTGCAGACTTTGCGACGCTGGTTTCCACGGTGGAATAGGTGGTACTGGCTTCGGAGGTGTACCGCGGAGAAACCATTACGGGTACGATAAAAGATGCGGTTATTTGCGCTACAACTCAGCAAAGGAAGTGTGTTGTAGCACGATTCTAAAAGACGCGTCATTGTTTCAGTGCTGTGGCACAGGTTATTTCATTAAACAGAAACAGACATGCTGCCAATCTAAAAACGTGTATGGTTCCCTAAATGGCTACGAATGCTGCGGTAAAGACTACGTCAACAGGCGCTACTACGGATGTTGCGCGGGTTTGAAATATACGGAAGCTGATGAGATCTGTTGTGGGTACAAGGTGTATGAAAAGGCGTGGTACGGCTGCTGTAACGGTGAAGGCTATAAAAAGGATACCCAGATTTGCTGTAATGGTTACGTGCAGTCTAAAGCAGATTCAGAATGCTGCACGGGTTCATACTGCTGCAGCAACAAAGCTTACAATCCTTCGACACAGTCCTGTTGCAATGGCAAAATTATCAGCAAGAATACCGAAGGCTGCTGTGATGGTTCCCCATATTACAAGGCATCCGACATCTGTTGCGGCGGTGTAGTCAAAGACAAGGAATGGTATGGATGTTGCAACGGAAGAACCTACAGTTTGTCATCGCAGGTATGTTGCGGTGGAACAGTACAAGCGAAAGATGAAGCCAAGTGTTGCGACGGTAAACCATACGATTCATTGTACCAGGCCTGTTGCAAGGGGAAGATAATCAGTACGGACGCCGACGGTTGCTGCAATGGTGCGTCTTTTAATAAAGTGTCGCAAATTTGTTGCGGCGGTGTTGTGAAAGATAAATCGTGGTATGGCTGCTGTGCAGGTTATCCATATAACCTTAAGTCGCAGATTTGTTGTGAAGGCCGGATTCAGTCCAACAATGGCAACCTATGCTGCGGTAAGTTTTATTACAATCCATCTACGGAGTCTTGCTGCAACAAACACGTTATAAACAGAAACAAACAAGGATGCTGTAACGGAGTACCATACTACAAAGCCAGCGATATTTGCTGTGGCGATGTTGTTAAGGATAAGATTTGGTACGGTTGTTGTCGAGGCCAATATTACAAACTTTCCTCTTACATTTGTTGTGGTGGAAAGATCCAAGGAAAGGATAGAGGGCAGTGTTGTAATGGAAAGCCCTTTGATTCCAGGTATCAAGCATGTTGCAGGGATCAAATCATAACTACTGACAGTCAAGGCTGCTGCAATGGAGTACCTTACAGCAAGAGCTCTGAGATTTGCTGCGGTGGAAAAGCGAAGAGCAGATCTTCGTACGGTTGCTGTTCAGGTTACCCTTTCTACGTAAGCACGCACATTTGCTGTGGGGGTCAAATTCAAAAGAAAGATGGCAACGGTTGCTGTGATGATAAACCATATGATCCTACAACGAGTATGTGTTGCAATAACAAGATATTAAGTTCTATTATCCAGGATTGTTGTAATGGCGTACCTTATTATAAGCAAAGCGATATGTGCTGCAGCGGTGTGGTTAAAGACAAGATTTGGTACGGGTGTTGTCAAGGCAAATATTACAAGCTTTCGTCCCACATTTGTTGCGGCGGAACAATCCAAACGAAAGATGCTGCCCAATGTTGTAACGGCAAGCCGTTTGATTCCAGTTACCAAGAATGTTGCAAAGGTCAAATCATCAGCACTTCCACTCAAGCGTGCTGTAATGGTGTGCAGTACAGTAAAACATCTGAGATATGTTGTGGAGGTAAAGTTAAGGACGGTTATTCATACAGTTGTTGTTCTGGTTATCTTTTCTACACCAGTACGCATATATGCTGCGGAGATCAGGTACAAAAGAAAGACAGCAGCAGTTGCTGTGACGGAAAGCCATATGATCCTTCAACTCACACCTGTTGCAATAAAGTAATAATAAGCACTTGGTCGCAAGATTGTTGCAACAGTGTACCATATTACAAGGACAAACAAATGTGCTGTGGTGGTGTCATCAAAAACAAAGACGTGTACGGTTGTTGTAGCGGCAAACCTTACGAAATCACGTCTGATATTTGCTGCGGTGGACACATTCAAAGGAAAGGCAGCGGTTTATGCTGCAATGGAAAGCCGTTCGATTCCAAATATCAGACATGCTGTAATGGCCATGTCATCAACACCGCCGACAAAGGATGCTGTAAAGGAGTTCCATTCACCAAGAAAAGTCAGACGTGTTGCGGAGGTTATGTTAAAGACACTTCTCACTACGGTTGCTGTGCAGGTCAGCCTTACAGTCTCACATCCCACATTTGTTGCGAGAACATTGTCCACTCTGGCAACGGTAAACAGTGTTGCGGCAAAAATGCTTACAAACCAGGCACCCAAAGTTGTTGTAACGGCCAAGTAATTAACTCTGCTACAGAGGATTGTTGCAATGGTGTTCCGTACAACAAGAATGGTTACATCTGCTGCGACGGCAAAGCAAAGAACAAGGGCTTTTACGGGTGCTGTAATGGAAAAGTTTACACCTTGTCGAGCCATACTTGCTGCGGCGGTCAAGTCATTGACAAAAACCAAGCATGCTGTGTAAAAGTTCCTTACAACCCTGTTACTCATTCCTGTTGCAATAACCAAGTGATCAAGAAATCAAACCAGGATTGTTGCAATGGCGCCCCTTACTTCAAGGATAGGTCCGTTTGCTGCAACGGCGTTCTGAAAGATTCAGCATGGTATGGATGCTGTTCTGGTCGAGTTTACTCATTAGCTTATGATATTTGCTGCGCAGGTCAAGTCCAACCCAAAGATAAGAGCACCTGTTGTAATAACGTACCCTACAACCCTCAAACTGAAAGTTGCTGCGATGGTCGCGTAATCACAGCTGCTTCACAAGGTTGCTGCCGAGGGGAGGTGTACGACAAGTACACTGAAATATGTTGCGGTGGGGAAAGTAAGTCTAAAGCTGAATACGGGTGTTGTTCGGGCAAATCATACAAAAAGGCGACAGAAGGATGTTGTGGGGGTTATGTGTACTCTCTCAACCACCACTCGTGTTGCGGTAATCAGTGCATTAATATTGCCAAGCAGGGCTGCTGCGACAACTTTCCATATTACAAGTGGGACAAAGTCTGCTGTGGCGGTATCCTCAAAGACAAGCTCTGGTATGGGTGTTGTGCTGGCAAGCCATATTCTCTCGCATCGCAGTCATGCTGTGCTGGACAGATTCAGTCAAAGTACAGTGGCAAAGCGTGTTGCAACGACAAACCATTCAACCCCAAAACTCACGATTGTTGCGATGGCCAGCTAGTTGACAGTTCAACTCAAGGATGTTGCAAAGGTATACCTTTCGCCAAAAACAGTCAGATATGCTGTGGTGGATTAGTCAAATACAGCGCTGCATTTGGATGCTGTTCCGGTAGACCATACTCCTTGTCGTCCAACAAAATGTGCTGCGGTGGTCACCTTAGTCCGAAGGCAGGCTTCAAGTGCTGCGGTGGGAAACCATACAACGCACTGACCAACACGTGCTGCCAGTCACTTATACTCAAAAAGGGACATCAAGGTTGTTGCGATGGGGTTCCTTACTATCTAAACAGGGATATGTGCTGTGGAGGCGTCCTTAAAGATAAAAGTTGGTACGAATGCTGTGCTGATAAAGCGTATTCCACATCGTCTCACATTTGCTGCGGCGGAAATATCGTGTCCAAATATCAGGGCCATTGTTGCAATGAAGTTCTCTTCGACCCTCTTAAAAGCACGTGTTGTGATAACAAGCTCTTAGATGGACGAACGCAGGGTTGCTGCAGTGGAGTAGCTTATACTAAAGCCAATGAAATCTGCTGTGGAGGTGCCGTTAAGCCCAAGGCGTATTTTAGCTGTTGCGGACAAAAACCATTCAACGTGAACAACCAAATTTGCTGCGATGGGCAAATTCAACCGAAAGAGGGGAGTGCATGCTGCGGTGGCAAGCCCTATGACCCAAGCCGTGAGGCATGTTGCAATGATTGCATAATACGCCTCAAGAGCCACGGATGCTGCAACGGTGTCACATTCAAGAAAAATGTAAACTTGTGTTGTGGTGGCATTGTCAAAGACAAGATGTGGTACGGGTGTTGTGGCGGAAAGGTCTATTCGTTGTCTTCATCCAAATGCTGTGGTGCACAAATCATTCTCAAAGGTGACGCACAGTGTTGCAACGGCGTCTCATATACTCCAGTAAAAGAAGCGTGTTGTAGAGGCCAAGTAATAAATTTTGCACGCCAAGGATGCTGTGACGGACGCCCGTTTAACAAACATAATGAGATTTGTTGCGATGGTTCAGTTCTAGACAAATACCAGTATGGTTGTTGTCATGGCGAAGCGTATAGCTTAGGTAAATATTCTTGTTGCGGTAGGAAGATTGTACCGAAGGATTCCAACACTTGCTGTGGTGGCGACATCTTCGATCCTAAATATGAATCGTGCTGCAAAGATAAGATTATAGACACCGAAGACCAGGGTTGCTGTGATGGTACTTCATATGACAAGCGAATTGAGGTCTGTTGCGGTGGAGTCACCAAAGACGCCTGGTGGTACGGGTGTTGCAATGGCAAGACCTACACGTTGTCTTCATACACATGTTGTGGCGGACAAGTTGTACCAAAAGGAAAAGATCATTGTTGTAACAATGTTCCTTTCAATCCTAAAACGCATGCATGTTGTAACGGTAATGTGATTGACAGCGCTAACCAAGGGTGTTGCAAAGGAGTTCCTTTCTACACAGACAGTGACAATTGCTGCGGAGGCTTGGTGAAAAACAAGGGCGAATTTGGCTGTTGTGCAGGTAGACCTTACTCTGTCAGTAAGTACTTTTGCTGTGGTGACACCATTGCTGCAAAGGGCGGCTCTTGCTGTGGTGGCCAGATATATGACGACAGAACACACGCTTGCTGCGGTGACGAAATCATCAAACTCGCATCTGACGGTTGCTGCAATGGCAAGTCTTATTCTAAATATACAGACATTTGTTGTGGAGGTGTTGTTAAAGACAAGCTATGGTACGGTTGCTGCTCTGGCAAGTTTTTCTCTCGTTTCTCACACGTTTGCTGTGGTGGAGAAGTGCAGCTGAAAGGCGGAAACTGCTGCGGCGGAGTGCCGTATAATGATGAAACACAGACATGCTGTGACGGTAAAGTCATTGACGATGGGACGCATGGCTGTTGTAGCGGAGTATCGTACAACCGAGTCAACGACATCTGCTGTGGCGGATCCGTGAAGGAAAAAGCGTGGTACCGATGTTGCTACGGGGTACCTTACAACGTGATGACTCATAGTTGTTGTGGAACTCAGATTCAGCCAAAAAACAAGGGGGCTTGTTGTGCTGGAAAACCGTTCTACCCGAACACCCAAGGTTGCTGTAATGGTAAAATCTTCTTCAAAGCAAGTGACTTATGTTGCGGCGGGGTCACAAAAGATAAACTTTGGTATGGATGTTGCGCTGGCAAATTCTATTCGCTTTCGACAGAAACTTGCTGTGACGGTGGAGTTATCGACAAATATAAGTTCGCTTGCTGCAATAACCATCGTTATAGCCAAGCGACGCAGAAATGTTGCAACAATGCCGTCGTCATCGATAGAAACGTCGTCTGCTCCAACGTTCACGAGAAGCCAGGTGGTACAATTTCTTGCGGTGGGAAAACATTCCCTGGAGGAAAATTCAACAAATGTTGTGACAACATTCCATACGAAAGCCCCAAGAAAGTGTGTTGTCATGGAAAAGTTGTCGACTCGTCTTTAAACATTTATTGCGACTTGTAATTGCGAGTATGGTTCTTGAAAAACATTTAAAAATGGTTAAACAATTAAAATTGTGAGTAGACCAACTGCACCTGGATGGGAGCACTATAACATTACGATGTAACTTGTTTAGCATTGTGAAGGAAGATAATAACATTTGTGAGATTGAATATTCGGTCTGATCGTGTGTTGTTCGCAAAATAAATGGATTGAGTTACTGCGTTACTTTAATTGCTATTTGTTGTCTTTGGTCTCGCTATGAGGTTAATCATCCATGCACTCTTACATGACATAGTGAAAGGAGAAGGGTATCTCGGTTTACACTTGTCTTCGTGGTTCCCAGTCAGCTGTTTGAATGGTCAGTGAAGGCAGACAGAACTAGAGCTTCGGCCAAGGAGCTTGTATGCGACATGTAATTTGTAATACACACAGAAGTTGATGTTCTTCGCGTCTGTTCTACATGAACATCTACACACACGTAGGAAGCAACAATTGATTATTATTAAAAGTTTCGCATCCCACACATCGTTTTAAAATATTGAAAACTGAACAGATGTTCCCCGCCTGGCACCACCACCCAATGCTTCCTACGCCTATGACCTACAACTGGGCTACTGACAAAAACTTCTGACACGGCATGAACAATTGTTACAGTCGATGTCAGCCAGGTAAAGATAATAATAATAATAATAATAATAATAGTAGTAGTAGTAGTAGTAGTAGTAGTAGTAGTAGTAGTAGTAGTAGCAATAGCAGAACAGAAGTAGCAGTAGTGGTAGTAGTACTGCTTGTATATATTCTACCAATCATGTGCATATAATGGACAAGCGGAATATAACCATAAATTACGCTTCTCCCGATGAGGCAAGTCTATCGACTGATTTGGAATCGGGTGATAAAAAAGCAGATCAAACGTCTCACGAGCGTTTACAGTTCTATTCAGACGACAATCAGGCGTGCGTCCCACCAGCGTTCTGATCGAACGGCATATTAACGTCATCGTCACTATGGGATATTTGTCTCATCAAATATTCTTCTTAATGATGTTTCAATACTGAAAAGGTCATGTCAAATATGCGTTTTTTTCGGAAATGGGAATAAATACTGTATGCCTCCATCTGCACACACAATAATGGCTATTCACCCTTTTGGTGAAAACGTAGACGCGTCCATGTTCACTACAAACAGGTATAGATCGGCTTATCCAATAATGAGAAGGGGGGTCAACAATGAACGGAACCGAAGAGGGCAGCAATTTAATTATTCATTCGCGAAACCTTGCAATCCAATGCTAATACACAAAAGTATACAGAATACACAGACTAGAATCGTTCCCTTTTCTCGTTTCTCACCATTAGACACCGGAGTAGCTCATTCAAGCTTATTCCAGTCTATCGCCACAGGAATGCTTTCGATTGAATACCTGTAACATAGCTGGCCGCACACACACAATAGAGGACAAAAGCCATACGCATCTGGGGAGTGTTTACCGAATCACCGAGGGATATACTTGGGTAGAACGAGGACACACGCTTCAAAATGTCGCACCGTCCACGATATCATATGAATGGAGGCTCTGATCATCAAAACAGGTAAGTCTTTACGTAATAAATTACGCTACGGCAGAACATGACGAACTGTAACTGAGGCAACGTAATTTTTTGACAAAACACTATAGGCACTACTGGTGTCATCTTGCTGTGGGTTGACCTCAGCACTTGACGTCTATCACCTTTTGTAGCGACGTGGTAGGCAGTAATGGCAAGATCATTTCAGGACGACGACGTTCGCCTCTTAGCCGGCTTCTCGTGTTCTGGTAATCATTCAATGTTAGCCGAGGCTACTGGGCATACAAGTCGATTTTACATAGGATTATGAATCCTAGCCGTTTTACCTCGAACGTTTGGATAAAACACTACCCATAACTTTGAGTACTGAAATTGTCGCGCACACGTCTTACATCACATCATTTGTCTGAGGCCCGGGTCTGGAGGCGAATGTTGCTGTAAGGTTTCGGGAAAAGGTGCGTTTGATTCTGGTGAAAAACTCGTTAACTATCATGAATTTTTCAACTGTCATTTCTTGTCAGTTCAGGCCATACAGGTAATCACAGGTAACTGTCTCGGCGGAGGTTCGATGCCAACTACTTTATGTTTTTATGTTCCGTCGGAGACTGGAATGCGATATCATAGCATTGATCGATAGCACTATGGTTCTTTTAGGAGTGAGGATCGATATCGCTTTTTTAGTGCGGCACTTTTCATGATTAAATATTTCGACTTGGATATAGGTAGTGCCGAAGTAAAACCATGGGCGTTGTATCAAAATAATGAGTCATCAGTACCTTTTTTTCACAATGTAGGCCTATTAGGGCACACATGTGTCTCGATCTCGAATTTCTTTCCAGACTTATTTAAATCTTCAGTCACATCAGGGTGTAACACGACACAAAGTAAAAAGAGGTGTATTTTCTTTACTTTAGCTTTCATCGAAGCTCAAGATATAGCTACGACCACGAACCAGCTGGCGAATCGAGACTGATACCAAGAATTCTAGACGTCTATGGAGGCCACAGGGACATCACCGTGTGCGGACATGTTGATGTCATCCATCTTATTCCCTTCCGGCAAACGGTACACAAGCAGTTGATCGAGACCTACCGAAACATTCCGGGAAATTACGAAGGTCAATTCGAGAATCTCGGAGAGAAAGCCAAAGTCATAGATTTCGGCAACGGCTATGTGAGCATTCACGTTTACGACGACATAACCCGGCCAGAGCTCGGTGAATTCCTATTGAGCAAAGGTTGGCGCATGCTGGGTTTCTCATCCACGCGGGAAAATGGGAAGTCTAGCATCTACGAGAAATGGTCAAACGTGCACGTACGCGGGGAATCCTAACAGGTGGACGTCGAAAAAATTGCTGCATATTGACAATATAATATAGCTGCAACTAAGAAAATATCGTTGTCGGATTTAGGGCTAAATATACTAAATCCTATGTTATTGGACAGGGTACATTATGTCAGACTTACATTTCAGAAAGTGCTTTTCTTTGCTAATGTGGTAACACACAAATCAAAATCAAGAAGTGTAATTGCGGCAAACACTTTCTTGTAACCTATCCTTAACAATAATGACTGAAGCAATACAATAAAAACCTGTGGAGTATTTTTCTGTCTCACCTAGATAGTTCTCAGTTTTACGAGATTTGACAAAAAGGGTTAAAACTGGATGGGAACCCGACTCAACGGTGGAAACGCTTTGTTATAGGTGGCCGTGCCACAACCGAAACGCCCGAGCCCGTCCAAAATCGTACTGAAACCGACCGGAAGCATGTAGAAATGAGCCAGTTGTCATGAGTAGAGTGCGACACTGTCCATGTAGAGACTCGAAATGTAACAATTGCCCACGTTTTTCGGTTCCCACTCGGTTAAATTCTTGAGAACTTAATGAGAACTATTTTGGCGTCACGGAGTCGTAGAACAACCAGAAATCCAAAGGCGGTGTCCATGATTTTACGTCGCCATATTAAGGCACTTGTTCTAAAACTGGGCTTTATAAATACGGCACTGATGTGATATTGTATAATTGCTAAGTAAATCACTGAATATATATAGTAATAGTATTAAGGAAATGCATTTAAATTTAACCATGAAAATTTAATACTGTGTAACAAGAATTGTTTGAAAAGGAGAGTATAAACGAATTCAGTATTATATTATAAATGTTTAATAAAAAGTCAATCATGTGATTTATGCTGGGTAAAATGCTTTTGTTTCAAGGTTGATAGCTCCAAATAATAGACAACAAATTTGTTTTGCCTGTTTGTTTGCAGCTTATATAAATGTGCTCAACAGGTGAGCCCTAATTTCATTGTAGACATTT
Organism: Phoronis australis; assembly: GCA_002633005.1. Lineage (NCBI taxonomy): Eukaryota > Metazoa > Phoronida > Phoronidae > Phoronis > Phoronis australis. The sequence continues at coordinate 392,953 of NMRA01000293.1, read as the reverse complement.
GGATGATGTAGACTTCTGTGGATAAGGTCTATACAACCTTTAAATGGTCAGGGTTTGATGTTCTGATAATCAGTTGACAAGCTCTAGACAGTTGCAGGTTCTTACTCATGAATTATACAAATTGATATATGGTGTGTTTTGTACTTTTAAATGTTTGTTTTGAATTGCAATAACTGTATGAAATTAGTGGGCAATATACAAAATTGACTTAAACAGGGATTTATTCAATCAATGAACAAGGAACTAACAGATTAAGAGAAATTTTAAACGTTTTCTTTGGTCAAAGTCTACATTTTGTTTTCCTTCATTCCCACCACAACCTGGAAAATTGTTTAATTCAAGTGTGAAGGTGTACTTTTAACTGTATATCACTCCAAATCATAAAACTGCCCCAACACCTCCCCTTAAAGAAACTCACCCGTTGTCAATGTAAAACTGGTCTATAGGATTAGAGAGGATTTCTGACCATGGCATGGCCAGGCTGTTAGTGCTAGAAACTGCTCAGTGCAAAAATTGACCAGTTATGAAAACCAACTCAATGAGCCTGGTCTTAGTAGTAACAAGCTGCCAGTCCTTTTAAAGTCAAGACCAGTTTAAAACCTTAACTTACATTGCCAACAAAACCACAGGAGAGGCCTACCTCCATAGCGAGGTCACGGAGGTGATTGGGATCTTTACAGGACTGTTTGTGCATGAATTTTATGAACAAACTGGCCAAAAGCAATATTGTCTGCAAGCGTTGCCAGTAAGCACAACCACCACTTAAGTTTGGAAGGTAACACCAGTTTTGATATTAACATAAACAAGAGCAATGAGGCGTTAAAATGCACCCATGACTGCACCCCAAACAAGAGGTTTCTAGGGGTGTAAATTAGTATCATAAGAATGGCCACTAGGAGGCGCAGAATACATTGAACCTGTCTGAAAATTGAAAGATGTCCTCGACTCCATAATAGAAAACTATGCCAGTTCATGGAAATCCCTCCAGGAACAAAAGATACAAAGACAACTGTAAAAAATCGCATTCCTCTTGGAGGTAAAATAGTAACTGGAACCTTCCAGTTATTGTCAAGTTAATGAGAACACACTCTCCAAATTTCAAAAAGATTATGTACTAAGTTCAGCAGATAAATGCAAAAAGTGCAATTAGGAGCTTCAGAAGCTAGACACACCCAAAATCAATGTCAGTCAAACTCTTGTCAGTGAGAACACATCAGCCAATTTGTAGGATGATCCTTAGAGTGGTTTGGCAGATACAGAGACAGAAAAAAATGAGCTTAGAAGTAATAAAAATAGCCACTAGGAGGCTTCAAATCAGTTTGGAAATGAAAAGGCACCATCATACAAATCTAAAAAACTACAAGAGCAACGCGGAGCGTTGAAATGCGCCCACAATTGCACCGCATACGGTATCCTTCTAGGGTTGTTTATTGGTACTATAAAGTGGCCAGTAGAGGGCATACTTTGCAAAATGGAAAGGCATGGTCATTGTCCCCTCAATAGGCTAGGGGCAAAATGTGAGTAATCTTCATAATACAAGTGCATCCTATACACCAGTTGCTTAAAGCACCACAGAAACATAGAATAAAAAACAAATTTACCAACATACGAGATTAGCACAGCATTAGAATGCCAGAAACAAATTTCTACTTGGAACTTTTCCTTCACAGTCACGAAGTAACACAAAGTATACACCTGAAGACCTATGAAAATACAGGGGTCAATGTAAAATACTAAAATTGCCACTAGA
>NMRA01000293.1:360755-390857 GCA_002633005.1 Phoronis australis | reverse complement strand
TTCAGGACTTTTGAAGATACAAAGGTAAGCGTAAAAAACTAAAATTGCCACTAGGGGGCACACCGGTAGTCGGATCCGTCCGAAAGTTCGCACATGCCGTCCCATTCATGAATGGAACATATGTGCCAAATTTCATGAACGTATGCCAAAGGGTTTTGGAGATAGAGCAGCGGACGCCGGACGCCGGACGGACGCCGCCCGGACGAACGGACGGACGGACAGAGATGACGGCATAATGCGTCCACATATAAATATGTGGGCACATAAAAATTGCTACAAAGAAATACAGCTGCGGATGCAAAAAAGAAACAAAATTACCATTATGGAGCGCTGTTGTAGTCAAATTTGCTGAAAAATAAATATCAGCAACGGTTTTCTCAGAAGGAACACACCTGCAATTTTCAGTTATCCTTTGAGCAGTTTGGCAAATAAAGAGCCAGACAAAAACAAACTCGAAAAAAACAAGGTGGTGAAAGATCCGTGGAATCTGTTCAAAATGAAAAGACATAGTTGCTTCCTTAATAGAAACCTATGGTATTTGTCAAATTTCAAGAAAATCCATAAAGAAACTCCGAAGATAAAGAGATCATAAAAATAAAATTGCCACCAGGGGGTACAGAGGGGGTTCACCCACATATATATACTTGAGCGCATAGAAATCCATTATAAACTGTTTTTAAACAAAAGAAATCCACCCTCAATTAGTATTTTTTTCTGATACTGAAGTGACAAGTTCAGTGTAGTAGTAGTAGTAGTAATAGTCCTGTCAGTGTATTGAAACCCCAAGTCATAAAACACCAAGCCTTGGGTGATTTGGTTCGTAGTAGATTAAGTATGACTGCAGAGATGAAATAAACCCATATTTCAGCTTTTGTAACTGTGAGCATCTGTGCTTAGGAGTTTAGGTGGGTTTTGTAGAGGCTTTAATAGTTAAAGTAGGCTTAATCATTAACAAAAAGGAGACCATTAAATACAGCTGACATTCAGTTTCAATTTGTATTGTATTTTAAAAGTTCATTAAATAAAAATGCATCACCTACACAAACCACAAAGGAAATATCTTTATAATCCATGGCAACTGAGCTAATATGCAATGATAAATGAGTCTATTAACTTGCAAAACAATTGACCAATAGTTGACCCACAGGTTTCAACACGCTATAAACAAATGTACAAACTTCGCATCCATTCATAATGGAGATTGCATATACACCACACAGCTGAAAAGCTTTGAACATACTTGGAGTCTATGTACTTCGCACTCATAAAAATAGAATATAAACACATATGATGTCATTTGCAACTGACAAATTCGTAGTTGTAGGTGAGCCAAGACACTCCATCATCAGACCATCACTTCAAATCTGAATGTCAGATAAATTACTACAGCAAATTCTAAATAAACTGAAAGATCACAGATTAAAATCAAGCCTCTTCAACACCTGTAGCTAACCTTCTTACATTAGATTCAACACACCGTTCTCAGTCTTAACACTTTAGGCAAGAGAAAACAGTACCTCAGCATGTTCTGGCACCACTTGCACGAGATCCAATGAACTGGCAAAGACTCCAATTGAATAGCAATTCACCAGCTGGCTTCTTCACCTCAATGATTGCACAGTCACAGTCTTCATCATTTTTACAATCATAGCTTGCACTGCCAATCATGGTACCCAGTTTGGCACCCTACATATGGCTGTTGTTCCCACCAACGTTTTTCCGTTCAACCATATAATTCAATATCCTGTTCACATTCATCATCCTGATCGTCCTTGTCACTCGATAACTCATTGTTTTCACTGTGTTTGGTTGGAGAGTCACTGGTTCCCAAAGTGTCACTTTCCTGGACTGGGTCATCGTCTGCCAGTTTCTGCAATTTTCCATTTGCATTAAGAACATCCATTAATATCAAAAGCGACAATGGAGCGATTACTGAACTTGCAGACAAGATAAATAACCAGTGTATGAAAAATAGCTATCACTAAACTAAATGAAACCTTGAGGTACACACAGGCTGTAATGCATTTGATTTTCAAAAAACATGGTGATGAAAATTAAACACAATTACTTTTAAAGAAATCCATCCTCAGATAAACTGAAATTCTGAAGTATTCGCAGTATTGCATAATAATAAAGTGTATCACTTCAGACACACTTCGCTCATAAGGAGAAAAAAAATGGATTTGATAACAAAGGGTGTTAAAGAAATTTGTTTTACAAAACTCCTTCAGTCATTGGTAATTTAACATTTAGATATCCTCCCTCTCCCAAACACTGTGACTCCCCTTACCTGTCGTAAATAAACACAACTATAATTGCTTTGCTATCAATTATTCTGCCTTTACAAATCATTTATTGGCCATAAAAATTCACTACTTGCAAGACATCAGTTGCTGAACGCTTACATTCACTTATCTAGCTAATAACGAACTCTGTAACACATTTTAATATTTAAAAATGTTCAAATTTGATTCAACCCCGGACTCTGGGTTAGGGGTAACCCTCGAAATGCCAAAATTATCATATCTCAGAAAAGGCTGAGCAGATTTTAATGGTTAAGCTTTTAGATAAAGACATGGGCATTTTCAAAAGAAGGCTCAATCACGTGTGTTTAAAAGCTAAAATTTGCATATTTTGCATGTGGGCGTTAAGCCTACAGTGAGTGTTAACCTTTACGAGCACAGAACATGCTATAAAGTTGAAACTTTACACAGTCTTGTAGATTTTTGGATAAATGGACAGACTTGCTGATGAAATTACCCATAACCTAAAACAAGTCATATTCCATTTTCTGGTTTCCTTCAAGACTTCCCGGGGCCCCTTCAGCCAATGAATGGGAAGGCTGCAACACATTTAAAACTCAGAGCAAACAAATAGCGAGGTAATCATTAATCTACACTAGAGGGTACCACCAAAAACTGTTCACAAACTCCTATCACCACACCCGAAACCCGACCAAGACGAGACGATACAAGTGCGAAACACCCAAGCCAAGAAGATACTAGGCAGCATGNCCAAAGTGTCACTTTCCTGGACTGGGTCATCGTCTGCCAGTTTCTGCAATTTTCCATTTGCATTAAGAACATCCATTAATATCAAAAGCGACAATGGAGCGATTACTGAACTTGCAGACAAGATAAATAACCAGTATATGAAAAATAGCTATCACTAAACTAAATGAAACCTTGAGGTACACACAGGCTGTAATGCATTTGATTTTCAAAAAACATGGTGATGAAAATTAAACACAATTACTTTTAAAGAAATTCATCCTCAGATAAACTGAAATTCTGAAGTATTCGCAGTATTGCATAATAATAAAGTGTATCACTTCAGACACACTTCGCTCATCAGGAGAAAAAAAATGGATTTGATAACAAAGGGTGTTAAAGAAATTTGTTTTACAAAACTCCTTCAGTCATTGGTAATTTAACATTTAGATATCCTCCCTCTCCCAAACACTGTGACTCCCCTTACCCGTCATAAATAAACTCAACTATTGCTTTGCTATCGATTATTCTGCTTTTACAAATCATTTATTGGCCATAAAAATTCACTTCTTGCAAGACATCAGTTGCTGAACGCTTACATTCTTTCACTTAGCTAATAACGAACTCTGTAACACATTTTAATATTTAAAAATGTTTAAATTTGATTCAACCCCGGACTCTGGGTTAAGAGTAACCCTCGAAATGCCAAATTATCATATCTCAGAAAAGGCTGAGCAGATTTTAATGGTTAAGCTTTTAGATAAAGACGCGGGCATTTTCAAAAGAAGGCTCAATCACGTGTGTTTAAAAGCTAAAATTTGCATATTTTGCTTTTGGGCGTTAAGCCTACAGTGAGTGTTAACCTTTACGAGCACAGAACATGCTATAAAGTTGAAACTTTATACAGTCTTGTAGATTTTTGGATAAATGGACAGACTTGCTGATGAAATTACCCATAACCTAAAACAAGTCATATTCCATTTTCTGCTTTCCTTCAAGACTTCCCGGGGCCCCTTCAGCCAATGAATGGGAAGGCTGCAACACATTTAAAACTCAGAGCAAACAAATAGCGAGGTAATCATTAATCTACACTAGAGGGTACCACCAAAAACTGTTCACAAACTCCTATCACCACACCCGAAACCCAACCAAGACGAGACGATACAAGTGCGAAACACCCAAGCCAAGAAGATACTAGACAGCATGTTTCTCCAACAGAGAGCGTTCCTTCAAGAATGACTACTTCACTCAAACTACATTACCTGCAAAACAGAAGCTAGATACTCTGCTTGACTGGCCATCTCGGCTAGCTTTCCATTCTCTTCCTTCAACTCTGCATTCTCAGCCTTCAACAAGCCATTCTCAGCATGCAGCTGAAACCGATAACAGCAGATATATGTCACATCTCACTGGCAGTGTCTTCCTTGCAAACTGTATAGTGTTCCAGTGGGAGTGTTTTAGGAACAAGACATGGAACACCCTCCCAATGCCACTTCCACCCAGTAAGTAAGCAGAAAAATAACCTTTTACTCCCGGTTACTGCATCTATACAGATACTTTGTATAGTGATAATTATCAATAAACAGTAAAATGCTCATAATTCTACCACAGTAAGGAATATTATGAGACCAATTTCATAAGAATAAAAGGCTCAATTCAATTTTTGTTTTTTAGCCAGCTAAACACAACGAAATGCAGCTTTAAGTGTTCCAACCTATTAGTGCCTATAAATAAGTATGTGATTGTGTCCACCACACTTAGGACATAGATACCTACATCAGTGTTTGCCCTTCACTTCCTAACACTAGGTTCCAGTTTTGAGGGTATACGAAAACAGTCCAGAAGTTATTACACGAATACAGAACAATGCACAGTGTAACGGAAAATAAGAAACTGACGGCACTTTCATCAATGGAAAACAGACAATTTTTATTTAAGTTTAATCTCACTTATCAAAATTATTATACAAGGTGATGCTCTCATAAACTCAAAATGCGTTATCTTTCAAATGACTCAGAAGTCCAGTGTGAGGTGTCTATATGTAGGTGCATCCCCAGTAACACTCAGTAATAGAGAACTAGATGATGTCACATTATGGTAAAACCTCACCAATTTAAGACATTAAGTGAAATTTTATTTTCTCATATTTTCATATAGACATATGTAGCATTAAATTAATGCTTTACCAGGTTGAAGTTCTTTGCCATGACGACCATCAGACAATACCGTGGAAGTCCACTGCAATACCAGACACTTTTGAACTTGGAATGATTTTTGTTTTACAGCAGCTTTAATGCTGCACTGAAATAAATAAATTTACCTGTTCATTTTCAATCAAGGTTTCTTGTAATGCCACCCGCCTCCTCTCAGCAATCTCCTCCCAATAGGTCTCAGTAACTGGACCTGTATAAAACATCAGAGTCAGTAAGGCCATCTATATTCCCCAGTACATGGTCAGAAGGAAAGGCATGCAGGAAATGCTATCACACTGAATCAAACATCTGTCAGAATAGACTAACAGATGCGCTATTCTTACAAAACAAAATTGTGAGCAAAGACCAATTGTACGAAACTGGCAATGGCACACTTACCCATGAACTTTATAACATTTTTTTCCAAAAAGTTCTCTTATAGGACAATAGGAGTGCTGGCGTTGTTGAATTGGTCAAGAAGCACAGACTGCAAAGTTTGGTGATAATGCTCACAATGCTACATGAGAAGAAACAAAATGGAGAAGCAGCCAAGGAAACAGAATTAGTCAAAAGTGATTTTTCACCACAAGTTTTGAATTTCTTTGGCAAATTTTCAGCGTAACACGATGTCACATGCCCCAATCGCATGCAACTGTAGTTTAAGAATGGATACTGATAAGACTAAGCTGAAAACATTTACAGGTATGTTTATTTTAGATTGTGCAAAAACCACTTTTTTCAGTCAGGGTATCTGCCAGATGAAACTATTCAGTGACCAGTGGCTAACATTTGCAGCATATAGCGTAACTGATGAGCAAGAGGAGTTGAAAGAATGTTACCACATTAACCCACAGTACACTCACCAGTTAGCAGTAGCAAAACCGAGGAGCAAGGGGATTTAAAAGAATGTCACCCCATTAGCCAACACTACACTCACCAGTTAGCAACTCTGCTTCATTATCTGTAGTGTTGCATTCACCATTGACCTCATTTCTGCAACTGTCCTCATCTTGGAATATGGCAATTTGCCCAATGTGTGGCAGTATTCTCTTCTTTGACGACTTCTCACTTTGGTTCTTCAAAACTCTTTTTGCCCCCTAAATAAGAATTACTAATTGAAAAGCCTTTCATACCCATTGTTCCTGATTATCAAAGCAACGATTTTACTGAGAAATTTGACAAAGTGAAAGTCCACTTGCCTGGCATACTGTGTCCTAAAGCAGGGATAGGACTAAGCCTCAAACGCCCAGTCACAAGCTAGGCAGCTGACTCAGAAAAATAAGTTGCCCAGCCCAAAATCAAGTTGTCCAGTTTTTCACACAGAATGCTTCTCAGGGCTCAAAAGTCCTTTTCGTGTTGGTACACCCATCCAACTGCAATTGCAGCCATAAGTTGATCAAAAATTGTTTGTTCATTGGACAAAAGTCACCACATATTCAGCCAGTCCCGTATGAAACTGAGAATTCTTCTTTTACCAAAACAATGCGCTTTCCGTATGCAAGGCTGCAACGAAAATGGATACATCGATCGTGACCTATGCACAACATGTTGACCTAAAGTCTAAAACCTTTCTAGGTCTCTTGATCCTCACTGTGGTGCATTGTATGTGAATACTCTTTGACCTAGTTAGACAAAGCTAGTCTCTGAGTAAATGATCTAAATTGAGTGAAGTTGCGCATACTTCGTCCAACCTCACCACGCTTGTCTGAAAACTTTGGAATGGAATACACATCAGTTCTCAAGACTGCAACGAAAGGCCGATTCTTTTGAAAGATAAACTTGTTGCAACACAGGAGGTGATGTCGTCGATCCAGATGCAACGGCAAATGTGACACAAAATTAGTTTACCACATTTCAAAGGACACTTTTATCGGCGTTTTGAAAATATCAAAATTATTGAAATGACACTTTGGGAATGCCCGTAATGTTTGTAATGAGGCTAATGTCCTAGTAAAAACACAACAGTGGTAAGGAAATTTATTTGACCTCCACACAGAAGGTGGATAGAGTGCCTTAGAACTGTTTTAAAAAGTCACTCGTCACCTGGATAACCAGCCAGTGAACTTCTAATTGCCCAGAGCACGTTTAGTCACATTTTTGAGTGAGTGAAATTTTTACCACAAGACGTGGAAGCTTGTATTTTGTGACTGCCGAGGTCAGTCATTTTGCTCCTGTGAATTTTTTGCCACTTACTTTCTTCTTTGGCTCGTCTTCAGAGATTCTGCTGGTGAGAGAGTTACTTGTCGATGAATACTGTAATACCTTTAATGATCTTCGCTTCTTAGCAACCTTCAGGATAGTGAACAAATAGTTAACAAGGTGTCATTCAATTAACCAATTAGAATGCTCCATCCTGGCAACCATTCAGTGTTTAGTTTCGAGGTTACTGCCCAGTTTCCAAGACAAAGGTAATCTCTACAATAATAAATTTTAAAACGTAAGTTTTGAAACTCACATAACCCCAGAGCCCTTGAACATTGGCCCCATTCCCCTATGAAGTCTTCAATAGTAAATTTTCTGACAAAGATGATTTACCTATCAAATGTGGAAAGTGGAAACTCAGCAGTGAATCCGGCTGTGACAATTTCGAGTGTTTGTGACTGCAAATGTTTTCAGAGTCCCATGAATAAGTTATACAGCATTCCCCGCTTTTCAAATGCCATGAAACCATGGTTTAAGCCGGTCGTGTCCCTGAACAGCCGTGTAAGTGCCAATCTCAATTATGTGTTAATTCAGAGTTCTCTAAAAGTGAAGGGGATCTATTCAAATATGAGATTTCAGGGAAATTCCAGTAAATTTGTGCATTGATTGTTCATATTAAACTTGCAACTCTACCAGACAGCTTTTGTGGTATGGAACTATGAGGTCCTATTGAGATATGTTGCCGTGGCCAGTGCTCTAGGGTAAGCTGGTAACTAGTCTAGTGATTGGTGCCAGTGTTATAAAATGACCAATCTACCCAGTCATGAACGCACTTGCACAGAATGGTTCAATTTCAGGTACACTGTTTGGTCATGAGGAATACCATTGAATTAAGGCTTCAAGAATTTTCGGTGCAATCAGTGCTCAAGTTCTATGATCAGGAACTTACTGGGCTACGAGCGCTCATGTTATAGTTAATGAGTTTTACATCTCTAAACATGAACAATGTTTGATGAGCAATTCATCACACATACCCGCTACTTCCCGTAAATGGCTGACCTCAGACGTACTTTCAAATTTTCAGAAAATCAACAAAATAAAACAACTCTTTAGTTCGAAAGTTTGATATATCCACAAGGGTTTTGTGTCATGGTTTGACGTTTTATTGGTGCAAAATGATAAGGTCAGGCAATGAATGCCAAGCCTAAAATACGTGATAAATAGTCATGATCCACAAATCATCAAATGTCAGGTAAATTTTAGCACCTTTGGCTTTATCTGCCATCTAAAACAAGGTAAAAGAACTGAATTTGCTGTTATTGTATGTATATATTTAAATTGACGGACTCAATGCTTAAAGAGGTTAATTCCGTGAAAAGGTCAACCTCGAGACACACTGAAAGCTAATTATGGGTATTTCACTATAATATCAAATTTGTACAATCACAATGAATCACATGAATCCCAAACTTTATAAAAAATAACATTTTCTTCAACTAAGTCTAAGGAAAACGACACCAATACTTGGCAAACACCCAAAGTTTTTCCATAAGTTGAACTTATTCGAAATAGTTTAGTACATAGGGTACAATAAGATAATGTTACCTCATCGTCAAGTACACCAGGCTTTGAAATATTTGTAATTTTTGACTGAACTTTTACACCACGTCTTACTGAAGTCGAAGTCGCCATTTTAAAATGCCGCGCCAATATGACGTCAAGAAGTAGCGCCCTCTATAAAGTACCGAAGACGTTTGTGCCGAGATTCGTTCACGGTGTACACCGGGCAAAGACATTCTTACTTAGCAAACTGCTTCAAGTGGCGGATTTAGGGGGGGGGGGGGCATGGGGGCCAGGCCTTCCCCTAAAATTCTCCCGTATTTCATTTAACACCTCGGGGGTGCGAATGTCACACAGGCAAAATCCTGGCTAATACTCTGCCCTGCCCCCCCCTGGAATTTTTTACCCTTGACGCTAGTGAGGTTTAAGTCTTTGTGAAATGAACAGAGGGCGCCCTTGTACCTCAGACTCTGGCGCCAGTGTCACAACTTTCCTTATCCAATCCAAACATTAAGCCAGTTAATCATGAAACAATTAAGTTTATTTGACTGGCGGATACATAATATTGAAAAATTCTTCATATACAGTTACGTACCAGTTATNAATCCTGGATCCGCCTCTGGCTTCAGCCTTATAAGTCAACAACGTTTACTTATGAATACATTGTCACATATTTTCTGACGAGCTGTCATGTACCTGCTCTTGAACCGCAAGTTTAATCTCTGGCGCCTTTTCTAGTCATGAATAGCTTACAATTCACCGACCAGCATTTTTGTAGGCCTACCTGCTGTTCATGCCAAACCAGACGGGAGGCACACCAAACTGTCAAACAAATTCACCCGACTGATTTCCTATTACCTTCACTAATCGATTTTCCCACTAATAAATCGACCCACTATAAAATATAAAGGTGTGACCAAGGATTGTAGTACTCGTACACTCCTCGGTGTGACTCAGGGTAGAAGGTTCCCACGACAACATTCGTTTTTTCTGCGAACGAGCAGTCAATTGTAGAGCAAAAATCTCCACATATGACAACACTACAAAAAAGTATTTGCTGAAGGTGCGTATGATGGTACTTAGTAAAGAATTTCCACACAAGAGATGGCAATTCGAGCATTGGTGCCGGACGTAAACTACTCAGAGAGTGATGTAAACTTACCAGGCTACGAGCAGCTGCTTATCAAATAAGATAAATTTATTCGTTCCATAGGCCTACTGCGTAACAGCATACTTTGGGCCCATGTGCCTACTTCCGAAATAATGCATTTTCTCTACTTAGGTGAATTGTTGTCTATATAGTGAATCATGGGCCTGTTATTCCAATGCGCAATGAGATGGCTATCTCTTGCGGCGTGTCCTTCTGTCCAAATACATGTCAACATGTACGGGTTTGTAAAGGATAAGTCAAATTTCATCCTCATGATATTTTGAAAAGATGATACTTGCTCATGCATCTAATTCTGCTACCTCTACAGTTGCGTGTGGTAACGAAACACTGTAGTCACAACACACATTAACAAATACAGTAAAATACATAAAACTTATAGAGACTCCGTGAAGGACCCGAGAGTATGATGACCACGGAACATCAGTTACGAGAAAAGAAAACCTATGGTGTCACTGAAATATAGACACATGGATATAAGTATGGGCGTATCATGTATAAAGATAAGAGAAAATTGTAATTTAGACATTACAAAACGTTAAACTGAAAACCATTCTGGTTCTGGTGGTGTGCCCGCCGCGAAAAAAGATAAAAAGCGAGCCGAGTGCCCCAGTGTCCAACATTTCAGTCATGATTTATTTATGATTACATGTATTAGAAAGGAGGTCCGGCAGTCAGCTGGGAATTTACGAAAACAAGCTCACCTCCAAGTAGAGACCCATGGGCCTATATTCGTGTTACGGGGAGATTTTATGTAGGATGAACATGTCATTTATTTATCATTAAGGTATGATAAAAACACATTACAACTTGGGTTAACTATGTACATGAGAATAATATTACATGAGAAGTATTAGTATTAATTAAGTATATAGTGGTTGTTGTGTAATTAATTAAGGGTATTAGTTGTTTACTGAAATTTATTGCCTCCTATGAGTGTATAGGAAACGAATCAGCATATTTGTCTCTAACCGTGTGTTTATGCTATGCTGGCAGAATTATGTAACTTTAAATTCACCGGAATTGGTCAACTGTGGGGTTAGCCAGTTCTGACAACAACTATAGTTTTGTTATTATTCAGCAGAAATTACTTAAAATTTGTCTGTCCGTGACCATATTTGGCGAAAGCTTAGGTTCATATGTGGAATCTTATGATGTTGTTCTGGGAACTAACTATGAGTACATTTGGAGGAAGTTTGTGGGTTTTATGTTTTGATCTAACTCGCCCACCTTTATTCTGTTTGAGTATAAGTATACCGTTAGCTTTTCAAGAAGGCATATTTCCAACGAGAGGCAACCAGATTGGTATAGAGGTATTAGATATTTCTTAGAGAGAGGCAACCAGCTTGCTAGAGAGATATCGCAGATATTCCTGAAGAGATGCTGCTTTTTTGCTGAGAAATATCACAAGTTATAGAAATTCGATGGACTGAATTTCAAAGAGGGTAAATTGTATCTAGAATTCGATGGACTGAATGTTAACATATATGTTGTTCGATGGACTGAACTTCATGGTTATTCCGAAGCATTTCTTCAAGTGAAGACTGCTTGGAAGACTGGATCGAATGATCAAGAGAAGAGGAAACTCCTCATAACAAGTGTAACACTGGATCCAAGGCCGACGCCAGGAACGGGAAACGTGATCACAGACTGATTAAATTAGCCTTCTTTGTTAATCTTTATGATTATTCATTTAGGGAAATTCAAACATTTATTCAATATACTCATTATTACATCCAAATCAAATTGCGTTGTTTCAACCGCCTACCGGCAAGTTATTCACCACGTGACAATTCGGGAAAAATTTTCGAATATAAACTCAAAGACCTACTTTCGGGCGTCAATTAAAAATTCTAGTTTGCAGGGTAGTTCTAACAATATCAGTGAGTGTCAAATACAAACAAGACTATGTATAAAATTCGGGACATAATATATTTCACTACGTTTTTGCTTATCTGCGGAATTAATTCACAGTATCGTGACGATGTCTCTGGCAAATTTTGCGTTTATAGGACCGGGCAGCTAACTGGAACAACTGAAAGATAAAAATAGACCAGAAAAATATTTGCACTCTTTCAACTTCATTTTAGTTCCTCATTCGACTTTCGTTTTTAGCCAACTAAGCAAGGCGAAATGCTGCTTTAAGTAGGCCTATCGTTTTCTAATTTTCTGTTGTCCACCAATATTGAACGGTTAAGTTGAATTTTTAATTAGCTCAGAGAATTGCTAACAAAAACTCACATAAATGCGGGGTTTTATTTACGCAGTGCTGCTTCTCAGTCGAGTAGAATGTGACTCATTCTATTATTCTAAGCAGGTGAAAACAAAGTACTATTAGTATCCTTTACACAACTTGCACAAGATCAGTTTTAAAGACAAAACAAGGTAAACTGTGCATGAACCGAATGATCGGCAAATCGTCAAAATAAACATTCATTGCTTTCGTACAAAATAAACATGTTTTTCTGGTGCCGTATTGATATCAAAAATACAAAACACATGAAAAATACATTGGAACAGTTAAGCGTCTACCGTTTAAAAGCACCCAACGGTAGGCTTGATTGACACATCCGGGCGGTGTAACATTTTATTGCAGAAATTTAGTAAATAGAGCAACTAGATATTTGCATGTGCCAGTATATCCTACTATTTTTGATTTGATTGATAGTATTTAGTTCGCGATGTCACAAACACAGCGACCGAAGTGCGGATACAGTTATCTTGGGAATCACAGAAACAATATTTAGGTATTGTCAGTTTACACGTTTTCATATGATTAAGTGTAAATAGTAGTGAGACTTTCAGACGCATTGCTATTGTTTAATAATTAATTTCCACCCGGAGCTCGCGATCTGATATCCTTGCGGGAATACTAATTTAAAAATTAGTTTACCAGCTAACCCAGCAAGTGGTCGTACACACTCACAGATGTGGCGTCAGTAAACAAAGGCAAAAGTTCTCAATTGATTCACCGTAGCATGACGCTCAACGTCCTTCTCGTGTTTTCATTTCTTTTCTTTTGGATTCAAAGCAATGTAACGTACCGAGTGGAGATTGCGGTAGGATATCCCGACTCAGCTAGCCTGGCAATTGGACAAGATCTTGAATGGAGGTTGGAGGAGGCCAGGGGAAAATACACAAAAATAACTTTGATAGATTTCAGCGTAGAGACTGAAGAGAGTTGTAGTGCGGTAAATATCCAGCTAGTGGAGGAAGGACAGGCAGTTAAAACCTGGTGCCCGAATTTTTCAGAAAAATACTTGCCGATTTCCTATACCAACTATACCGTGGTACTGCACAGGGAACCGCCGAACCTAGCAGCTCGCTTTTTGATCGCTGCAAACGTTATGTCCGATTTAAAGAACACTTCGTTCTGTTACCATGACGACCGAAACACCTATATTGCAGTGCTGCCTGCTTCCAGTGACCAACGCGTGGACTTTCCGCTGAGGTGTACCTGGTCTCTTACTTTGGCAGAAGACAAGGTGATTCAGCTATACGTTCAGGAATTTGAAACGATAATGCAAGACCAGAACTGCTCAATGGAGAAGATTGAAGTGAAGGAATTCAGAGATTCTTCATACAAAATCATAGAAAAGGCATGTGGAAAGAAATACGATTGGACAGTTTTCTCGTCAGGGAACTCTATTGAGGTCAGCATCGACATATATATGCGTGGATGGAGGTTTCGAGGTATATATGGCGCTTCGACTGTAAAAAGGGGAGTTGGTAAAATGCATCTAGTGGCGATGAACAGTGCAGAAAGCTACGTTTTACTAACGAACCCGATGTACTCTTTTCTTCAACAAGACGGTTCCCATCAAAGGTGTAATTACACATGGTACATAAAGGCTCCATTTGGGTATTCACTGAGTGTTTCATTGGTGTTGTTGGGTGTTGTTGATCACGTACATTCGGGGGTCGTTGAGTTTCACGAAGGACCGGTTGCTATTGCGAATATGAGGTCTTACTTCGTAAAATTAGGAAACGGCGCCCAAAAAGTGAAACGGTTCAACATCAAGAGCTCACTTCACCACGGGCTGTTAAACGTAAATGTGAATGCGCCTGGTGCGGATGGTTATACATTTAATGTTTCATACAGTGCCGTGCGCAATAGCAACCCGGAGTCGTGTTCAGCGTGTATATCGTCACATCCAGCCCTTAATTACGGACTCATTAACCCCGTCACGTCTACTGTATTAATTAACACAGATTGTGTCCAGCTACAGTGTACGTGGCAATACAAAGCTAGTCGATCATCTCATTTCGTCAAGGTCACGATGCAAAGGGTCGACGACCTATTGGCAGCAGAAAACTGCGCTTATCAAGGATTGGTATTCTTTGATGGATACAATGAATCTTCTCCCGTGATCGGACCGTTCTGTACCCCTTACAGTGGCGATCGTGATATCAATACGCACTTAATTTCAGAATTTGTGACGTCATCACAGTATTTATCATTTTCCGTGACTTCCTATTCGAAAAAAGTTGGCTCGCGGTTCATCCATTTCGACGTGGAAGAATTTGAATGCCAAGGTTTTCATCCACGAAGTATAAGAGCAACTCTTTCTGCTCCCCCAGAAACATGCGTCTCCATTCAGCCTTGGTCTTACGAGAGTCAAGTAATTAACATCAAGTCTGTGAACGTCCCTATGAACGTCATATTGAGAAATAGCAGTGTGGCAGGACTGACAAACACTCAAAGTTGTTTTAACTACGTAACCCTGTTTAATAAGAAACCAACAACTTTAAGCAAGTCATTCAAAGACGAAATCAACAAAGTGCGGTTAGCGGTACCGGGAACAAACTTTCGGCTTCTACAGACATTTTCCGTATGTCAGGGGTGGAAATTCAGCATTTTATTAACATTTGACATTTATAAAGCTAATCAAAAATTATATGACAGAGAATGTATATATTACCAGGGTTTCAGAAGTAGCCCAAAGAAAAACAGCGAGCTCATGCCCTTGGAAAAACACTCTGCATGTGGAACGTTGGGCATTCCGTTCAAAGCCTCGGTCATCTTGTCGTTAAACCTGAAAGTGGAGTTCACGGTTTGTTCAGAGCCAACAGAACAATCGTCCTTTTATGAACTCACTATCTATTCTTTCTGCAAAGTTGAAGTGCTAAATAACATTGAGGTGTTAGATAACATGTATTTATGCGACTGTCCAAACTATGAGACAAATAACGTACAAGACATGTATGTGTGTAACTGTTCAAACCCATGGATTAAAAGTATTCTTTCCCCAACATACGATATCTACAAGGGTTTCTGTAACAAAAGCGCGTTCCCAGTCGACCCCTTTCCAATTCGTACATTGAGTGCTGATTCGGTGACCATCAAGTATTTTTATAAAGCCTTTGCCACTGAAAAACCACTCACAGTGGAGTACAGAGTGGTTCGAAATAACGATTCAGTCCTTACCATGGCAAGCTCTCCATGGTGTTCAAAGGGTTACCTAGCTGACGGGTATTTTGGAGGAAAGTATTACAAAGTAACCCCCGAATCCTCTACCAGTTGGTACGATGCGCAGAGAAAGTGTGAATCGAGTGGCGGACATTTATTAACCCTGAACACGAAAGCCGAGAACAGCTTCATCAGGAATATGTTCAAATCAAGATGGAAGCGCGTTGTCTTCAACTATCTTCATGATATACCATTTCTTGCAGTATATTTAGGTCTAAATGAATTTCCGGCGAACGGAACGTTTCGTTGGGTGGACGGCAATCCTGCAACTTTCACAAACTGGTATCAACCAGCAGACAAGGACGCAGATTTATACGGAGCAACTAAAATGTCGATGAAATATTCAAATGACATGTGGAGGATTATTTTTGATCAAAAATATCAGCCAATGAACGATCCAGAATTTTCGTGCACAATGATGGTGGTGCAGAATCCTCATCTGGCAGGAGAGTGGTTCTCGGTGCCATGTAACTATCCAACTCCTCGCACGATTTCAGTTTGTGAATTTGAGGAGCAATTAAACAATTCAAAGCAACAGAGCATAAATGCCAATGAAAGTGGTTTCGTATTGTTTCCGTCAAGCTGTCCATTTGGCTGGATATACCGCCTTGGAAAGTGTTACCGACTGATAACTACCATGGGTAATATTACTACCCCACTTTCGTTTGCAGCGGCAACGGACATTTGTGTGAAGAAGTATGGAAAATTATCAGATCCAGACATCTACGTAGCAAAGCACATCATGTCTGTTATGAGATTCATTCCAGAATTTGGAGCTACTTGGCTTGCACAGCCATCAGAAGTGAATACAACATGTAGACTGCTGCTAGCACCCAAGGCCAAACCAAATTGGTTCGGAGAAGTTGTGTTTAACTGGAGCATTGTTAATGTTGATTGTAACAACATAGAATCAAGTCCTTTGAATGTTCTTTGTGAACGAGTAGCCGTTTCCTTGGAAACCAGTCCAGGGTGTAAATCCTCGCAATGGATTTGTGAAGATGGTACTTGTGTTTCTCAAACGGCACTTTGCGATGGCACTGTCCAGTGCAGGAAGGCAGAAGACGAGGCTAGCTGTAAGCGTTGCAGTCAGTACACGTTCAAGTAAGTCCATTTTTCGATTGAATCCATGTTTTTTTGCCGATTTTGATTGGTTTGTAACTATTTGAAATTGAAATTAGATGACTAGATTTTACAAATACGGTGTGGTATTTGGCATTTCACTGCCACTTTTTCAGACTTCAGTTCTGGGGCACGGAATAAAATTTCCGTCATGATTGTTAAAGGCTGCAAGAACACGTGGCTTTGACGTACAAAAATGCGTTTTCGTTGGCAATGCTGAATTCTTTACCGAGGCGCTCTTTGAAGTATTACCACATCTCTCCGATCGTGAATAATTGCCCGCAACTCGGGCCACGTGAAATGAATACATGCCTCGTGTTTTAATTCGCAATTTTAAGGTGAACAAACCCCAATGAACTCGGAAGGGTTTTCTCCAGTTCACGATTTTTTCGATATTACTGTTCACAATTGAAATCAAGTCCTATCACGACTTTATGAGCTTAAAGCTGGGTTTCGCTTTGTTTGCCTGGCTAAACGAAAATCGTTTGTTCTCAAATTGGTTTCATAATTTTCCTTACCGTTATCGGATCAGCAAAACGCTTCAGAGTTGATTGGGATCGATTCGAAAATCAGGCGCATTCAGTTTCCAATGACTTAATTTGCCTGCTCATGCGACAATAATTCAAGATGGAATAAGCGATGTAATGTTTCCAAACTTGGAACGCTTCGGTTAAGAATTCAACATTGACAGAAACACAGAGGCGAAGTGTATCTTTAGGTGGGCGTTAAATACAGAAGAAATCCTCTTTGACTCTTCTTCCGTGTTCCAAAAGTGATGTAAACAAAGGACAAATAATTGCCTTTACTTATTTTGTGCAACCTCTTTTTATATATAATCTGAACAGAGTAACACGGTACAGGGATTGGAATGACCAATGACAAAAAAGAGGGAAATTTTCCATGTGATATATCTTTCCACAAATAAAAAAGCAGGCGAGACAGGAATGTTTTTGTGTTGTAAAATCTAACTGAAATAAACGTTTTTGCATGAATAAAGTCAAAATAATGAAAGGAAACTGGAAATCAAATAAGAGGAAATCGAAACCAAAAAAGGGAAGTCCTCTTAAAAAAAATCCAAGCCCTGACGGTAATACATTATATTTTCAGGTGTAAAAATGGGAATTGCGTAAGTTTGTCGCTTCTCTGTGACTTCCAAGACGATTGTGGAGACGGCTCGGACGAGAAAGACTGCCGATTTCCGCCTTGCTTATCGGAGGAATTCCAATGTTCGTCTGGCCAATGCGTGCCGAAAACTGTGACGTGTGATTTCACAAAACACTGTAAAGACGGCTCGGACGAAAGTGACGATGTGTGTGAGTGGAAAACGACTTGCAAGACTTTTGGTGGCTTTCCGTGTTACAACGGTAGATGTATTTCTTTAAGTAAGGTGCACGATTTGCACGTAGACTGTACTCGAGGAATTCAAGAAGACGAGCTTGTTGAAAGAAGACATTACAAAAAGCGCATTAAAGCACTTAATGATGATGATGATGATGACGTCGTTAAATCGAACGTACTTCCGTACTGTAACTCACCGGACAAATCGAGATGCAGAGATGATCACCCAGCGTGTTTCAGTAGAGCATTCGCGTGCATCTACGACAAAGCTGCGCTCAGGAAAGGCTGCTTGGACAATAGTCATTTAGTAAACTGTGAAGATTTTGAATGCCCAGGGCTTTTTAAATGCCCGGGGAGCTATTGCATCCCTCGTCACAGTGTTTGCGACAAAGTGTGGGACTGTGTCGGGGGATACGATGAAGCCGACTGCCACAAGTACTCGTGTCCCGGGGCGTTCAAATGCATAGGAGAACAGAAATGTATACACCAAGAAAAAGTTTGCGATGGCGTCTCAGATTGCGTTAAAGGGGAAGATGAGAAATTATGCGACCTTGAAATATCATGTCCAGTCGGCTGCCAGTGTCTTGGTTACGTTTTACATTGCGAAAACACCAATCAGAAGTCATTGCCTAAAGGTTCAAACTCCATGAGGGCAATATTTTTCAACAATAACTCAATTGCTTTAACAAATCACACCTTTTCAAACCATTCTATGCTGTACACATTAGATCTGTCATTTAATCGTTTGACTTTTTTACCCGTTTTACTATTTAACCATTTGACTAATTTGGTTCATCTGAGTCTTCGTGGAAATTACTTGACACAGATTACATTCCCTATATTCAGTGGATTGAGACTTGCAACCCTTCAACTTGATTCGAACAAACTCGACGAGATTTCCTCACATGCGTTCAGAGGGCTACAGCGGTCTGTAGCAATTGACTTGAGAAACAATCACCCTTTTCTTATAGTCAACGCTGAAGCATTTAAGACCATCAACGTTAGCCAGCTGCAAACAGATAGCTTCAGGTTTTGCTGTATTGTTTCAGAAAACGTCAATTGCACGCCAGCACGTGACCCGTTTTCCTCGTGTTCTAACCTCATGTCTAGTTATCCTCTGCGTGTAACCATGTGGGTTTTAGGTGTTCTGGCTGTTGTAGGCAACATTGGTGTTTTCGTTTGGCGATTCAAGTCAGCACTGAAAGATGTCAAATCTTTTCTAATAGTAAATCTCGCAGTTTCTGACTTCTTCACAGGCGTCTACTTGATAATGGTGGCTGGAGCAGACACTTATTACCTTGCCAAAGGGAACTATTTTCTCCACGACCCTGTCTGGCGGAACAGCTCCTTGTGTAAATTGGCCGGTTTCTTTGCATTTTTCTCCAGTGAGATGTCCGTCTCAGTAATGCTTGTGATTACTATCGACCGCTTGATTAGCTTGGTTTTTGTCTTTAAAGTTCAGCGAATGAGCCTGTGTCAAGCACGTGTCATAATGGCCTCCGTTGCTCTTTTCTGGATTGTAATGGCCGCACTACCTCTTAGTGGGATTAGTTACTTCGGGCTGCAGAACGAGTTTTACGGCGCAACCTCAGTCTGTTTGCCATTTACAATGACATCTCATGCCTTTAAACATTTTAAACTGGCCATTTTTCTCATTTACAATTTCGTTGCCTTTGTTGTCATTGCCGTCAGCTACGTAGCAATATTCGTGGTGACAAGAAAAAGCGGAAAGGCCACGGGAAAAAGGAATATTGACAAAGAGGTTGCTTTGGCTAAAAAGCTTAGCCTCGTTGTTGGCACTGACTTCTGTTGTTGGATGCCGATTGTGATAGCAGGTTTCATGTCTCTCGCGGGAACTGCAATTTCCCCGGAATTCATTGCCTGGATGGCTGCAATCATTCTTCCCATCAACGCAGCGTTTAACCCATATCTGTATACTCTTTCGTCAATAAACTTAAAGCGAAAAGAGAAACAATCGAGACTAAGCCAACCGATAACATAACTTTGGATTAATCTACACGTTCAATAACCAAATTAAGCTAGTAGACGGTCTTCGTTCCCAAGGATCGAACTTCTTAAATAATGTTTTAACTACAAATAATACAGCTATATATTTTTAAGGTCGTCAATCATCATCTTGCTTAGTCTAAAAAATATCGCCCAGATGTTAGCAATCGTGTTTTTTGTAAAAAAATGATTGTTCACGGGGATCACCCTAATAATCACAAACAGGTTTATTTCGCACGAAGCTTGTAAATTATGTTTCTTTATACTATTTCTTAACAAAACATCTCCACAAATTTCCGTTTTTCTTAACTAGAGAACTCTGCCGTCACAAACGAAGACGTCAACATTACACGAAGAAATCTTAATTTTTGACAGCCGAGCTCTTGGGCTATCAAGACGCCGTAAAAGAAAATCTCATAATTCCTTTGCAGCAAATAGAATAAAGAAACAGAATTCGAAGGTTCCGTGCCAAAAAAATTCTTGTTGGTGGAAAATACGATCTCCGTGATAAATCACGATTTTTGAGGAAAAAACGTTACCACGCATTAAGGCAATCTAAACATTGCTTTCATGCGCATTATCATTCAGTGATTTGGTTTTTGAAAAATATTGCTTCATGGGTCTACCACCAATACCTCTATCGTACATTCTGGCGTGTGCGTGTATCCATGGTGAGCTTTTAATAAATTAGTCTCCTTTTACTAACCATGGAATTTAGTTTTCTTCACAACATAAAGTATATGTTTCATATTCATGGCACACACCCTAACAGGTTATGGGCCTATCACAACAGGCTAGCAGTATGACCCTCGGGGAATTTTAGGAGAGAGGAGTGGGGTATTGATCTCAGCTGGTGTGAAGTCTGACTCCAGTGTGAAACTTTTCAAGTTAAAAACTAAGTTGAAATTTTTTTCGAAATTCATTTTATAGTGTTTGTGTTTCAATGTTGTAAGTTGACATGCGATTTCGGTGTTCTATTGTTAATTTTTAAACATTGTAATATATTGCAATTGCCTATTTGTTAAAGGGGCATTTAACACAGCACAGATAACAGTACCAAAACTGTTATTTCCTGGTAAAAAAATCCAATACGCATTATCACGTAAGAGGAGCAAGCAGCAAAATCTATGAAAAACAGTCTTCTACGGATTTGTAAAATTGGTTTCAAGTTCAAGAAAGAGCTTTTGAATAACATGAAATTATGCAAAAATGACCAGGGAAGAGTTGCATGACCTTGACATTTCTTAAACTGCATAAACCATAATCTCATTCATACAGAAATTGACTAAAACTTACGACAAAATGATGCAAAATTTATTCCGATTTCCTTTGCACATATAACAGTTAAAACATACAGAAATTGACTAAAACTTACGACAAAATGATGCAAAATTTATTCCGATTTCCTTTGCACATATAACAGTTAAAACTTGAAAGGCAATCTTAGAAATCTGTCTTTAAATGAGCTAACAGCCACCAATGTTGGAAATGTCTGTTGTGCTCAAAAAACAAAAAGCAAAATAAAAATAAACCAATTGTTTCCAGAATGTATCGCAAACCATTTTTAAAATTTCTTCATACATCAATCCCCAAAGACAAACTCAGTAAATTGCACTACATGCCGAAAGGAAAACATCCATTATCAAACACTCAGTTTCATGCAATGAAAAAAAAATAAAGTACAACTCAATAACATAATGGTGGCCACAAATGATAATCAATAACTACCTGCATAACATGCATGTCAGCCAGTTCAGGGATTTCTTGCTCATATAGCAGCCGGGTAATCACTGTTTGAAATCTACAACCGCAATCTGTCACCAGCCTGAATAACATCTGAAGTGATCCGTGATAAGTCAGACGTAAGTTGCCCACATTTTGAGAACTAGTTTTTTCTACAGAATAATGGGCATCACACTGGTTCTCAAAATGTGGGCACATTACATCTGACAATTGCTGTGATAGATTGATGCTAATGGTAGTGTGCTCAGTAGTTCAAACCTTCCAACGGGTAACTGAGATTCTATGCAGTTCGACGCAGAAATAATTTAACATAGTCATCTTGACCTGTCAAAAATCACTAACATGTTAGATAACTAAGTACTCATTGCAGCAGACGGATGCATTTAAGATTCACCACAATGGCACACATATAACAGATCAAGAATTTCAAAGATCAGAATATCGAAATTTCTCACTGGGGTAATATATAGCTAGCATAATCAGAAACCATATCTCAACATTCATGTCTATCAAAAGTGAATCAACATCACAATTGTCCATTCAAGCAATTCCAAAGCTGTATCACTGCATTCTGGGAATGGTAAGGACCCTGCTGCTTCCCCCATGCTGCTGCAGTGTCCACAGACCCATATCAGCATTAGTAAATCCCAGGGGAGTTCCATTGTGGCAAACTAGACATAAATTCACAGATGTGCAATGTCTCATTCATCAACTAAATCAACTCCAAAGAGCCAGACATTGTGAATACCG
This sequence comes from Phoronis australis, assembly GCA_002633005.1. Taxonomy (NCBI): domain Eukaryota; kingdom Metazoa; phylum Phoronida; family Phoronidae; genus Phoronis; species Phoronis australis. The sequence goes on along the minus strand of NMRA01000293.1, from coordinate 368,378 downwards.
GGTAAACCAAACAATATGCCTTCGTACCTCTGCAAAAGACAGATGGAATTATTAGGCCTGCAGAGATATTCTCCAGTCTTAGCCAAGGCATGGCTGACAAAACAGCTTTCATTGTGGGACGGTCTGGCTGCTCAAGCCTAAACACTGAATCCTGGCATGGCTGAGAACAAACCTTTCACCGCCTTGCATACTGATGACTTCCTGCTCTGGTCTGAACTCTCAATATAGTTTCATGGTCTTGTGTATGGATGGCTAGCTGTCTTTATATTAGTTCTGAACATTGGTGCTTTATTGGTGATAATCTGTGGAGTCGGGATATCTGGAAACGACGGATAACAGTTCACATAAATTATCGATAAAACATACAAGGCATGCTGTGCGCAGTCAATTGCAATCCAAATATGAAACTTTATCAGAAATAAACATCACATGTTCAGTGAACCAATGAATCAAGTGGTTTTATTGTTTGTCAATTACCATCAACACAGAAAGAGGGAGTGATTACCTGTATCTGCAAGGGAGGATATAAATTAAAGTAAACATTATTTGAAAAACTGGAGACTCGTATCCTCACTAAATGTGACATATCAACTGGATTCCTCGGCTGTGGCTGAACGTTTAAAATCCATTTTTGGAAAACTAAGCAGTAAGGACCAGACAGGTTTTGTTTCTGGAAGAAATATGAACACAAATATCCGCATGCTATATAATTTAATGTTTTATGCCCAGGCAGCTGAAAAACCAGGATTGCTCTTACTGAATAAGTTTGAGAAAGCATTTGATTCATTGTCATGGAATTATATACAAAAAACATTATCATTCCTTAATTTTGGTTGGTCAATCAGAAGGTGAGTAAAAGTCTTTTATATTACGTTGTGCGTTGTCGTAAATGATAACCCATCTTCCTGGTTCAATATTTCGCGTGGCTGCAGACAAGGTGACCCGCTGTCTCCCTACATTTTTATATTGTGCGCAGCGATTTTGGCGTATTTAATCAAGATTAATAAAAATATTGCAGGTGTACTTGCAGGAAATTAGGAATATTTAATTATGCGGACAACACATCAATTACTTTGGACAGGTCGAATTTGTCATTGAATAGCACATTGAATATACTTGTTTGCTAGTGTCTCCGGTCTCCAAGTGAATGTGGATGAAACAAAAGTCATATGGTTTGGAAGTAAAACTGGTAGTAATGACGTGATTCCTACACAAGAAAGTCTGTCTTGGACAAAAAAATCTTTTAGATTTTTGGGAGTGGATTTTGCTAGTCAATTGGATATGACGCATAAAAAACTTCATGGCAAGAGTGACTGAGATTCAGTCTATTAAAAAATTGGAGTCAACAAAATTGAATGCCATTTGGTAGAGCGCTTAAAAATAATCGTTGCGAATTAAGAGGATTCTTTGAATAGGCCTTTATGGTTTAATAGTAAATTGGGCATCGGAGGCAGAAGCATTTTTTCTAAGTCTTAGTTTGTAAAAGCTTTATCAGAGGTATATTACATAATATATCTCTGATGGCGTTTTCGTTACTTTAGACCATGATAAACAGGTTCGATGTGAAAACCAACTTAGTAGAATATAATGGTGTTGTTTCTGTTCTAACAAGGTTTCAAAAAAGTCTATTTCAAAGAAAAATTAAAAGTTTTAATATCTATTCTTTTTGTATGCCTTTAGCAATTACTCACAGGATGTGAAGGGCTTTAGACACATCTGTTCAGTCTATCTTTAAAGACATCAAGAAACCTTCTAAATCAAAGTGTAAATGGGAAATAGAGTTAGGAGATAGTTCAGATTGGAAGAAAATATACACATTACCTTATGACACTACAAAGGATCCCAACATTAGATGGTTCCAATTTAGAATATTACACAGGCTTATTGCAACTAGGCAAAATCCAAGTTTGAGATTCTAATTTATGTTCCTTTTGTAATAAAGCTCCAAAGACACTGTCACAGCCCTGTAGATTTTTGGAAGGAATTCACAAAACTACTTCAAAATCGTCCCATTCAGCTTCCCAACTGTCTCTCTTACAAAAGTGTTATTCTTGAACTTTATGAGACACACGATTCTCTATTCAACATTATGCTGTTACTAGCCAAACAAAATATACCTAATATTCACAAGTTTGTTACATATACTCATGGCTACTACAATACTGGAAAATCAATTGCATGTAAAAATTTTGTGTATGGCAGCTTTTCTGGGAAGCAGGAAAATTTTACTGTTACATTAACTTTGTGTAGCAGTTGTTTACTTTATAGGAGCCAAGAAAATAGTCTTTCCTGAGGTGTGCATGCCTTTATGAATGGATGTATTTGTTAGTGATTTAATTTGTATTTGTCTATAAATAATAATAAATATATAGAAAAAAATAGTATGTCATGAGGTGCAGCCACAATTTAAATGTCCCCATCAGCCCTATGCAAGGCGTTTTTTTAGTAGTGTCCGTAGCAGAAGCGGCTCTATAACCCCCACCAAATCCATCCACGTATGCAGCACCGACAGTAATTTGAGTGTGTCAGAGCAAGTCATAAATATTCTAGTCAAAATTATCCTCAAGAACTGCTAATTTGGTCAAGCCAAAATCTGAAATCAATCAAACTTGCGGTGGTGAATCTTTCCAGAGTAGGCCAACTTCATTCAGTCCAGCATGTGAAATGCTAACCTGCTGCATTATCAAACCAAAACAAAGGGTTCTACACAAAACAAAGAGTTTTCAAAGACGGCGCTGTGTGGGACTTTAACTAGGGATGGCAATGAACTAAACCAGCACATTAAAAGAAGTCAGCGACGGAATTTTCCTCAGCTAAAAACACCACATACTTGGTCGTGACTGTTGGGGTCGAGGTATATCAGGTGGGGGGTTAGATATAGCGTCTTGTCGCTTCAGACCTTGCTTGAAGGTTTTACCAGTGTTCAGGGCTGCAATGAGAGCTTGTGTGTCCGCACTAGATGATGTAGAAGGCTGGGAACGTCTCTGACCTGCAAAGAGGACACGTATAAAGACAGGTTCTCATGCAATAAAAGCTTCGCAATTATGTACATTTTCTTGAATTTTGCTACAATTGCAGTTTTTTTCTGTAGCAGGTAGTGCACCTCAATTAATATACTAATATTTGTAATGGTACAGCATGATACATCACTTGTATATACAATACCAGAACGTTTGCATCAATTGTTTACTTGAACAGCACTTACATAGTACACAATACCAGTATGTTCGTATCTATCATTTTCTTTTACAGCATGATACATCACTTGTATATACAATACCAGAATGTTTGCATCAATTGTTTACTTGAACAGCACTTACACACACAATACCAGTATGTTTGTATCTATCATTTGCTTGTACAGCATGGTACATCACTTGTATATACAATACCAGTATGTTTGTATCTATTACATGTTTGTGCAGCACAATATGTCACTTAATATACAATACCAATGTGTTACCTTCTACAGCATGACACACACACATGCGCACGCCCACACACACACACACACACAGAGCATTCATTTTCCCCAATTTCACGGCCAAACAGTATGAACACAAAATATACAAGTCCATCAAGTCCATACCTGTTTCACTCTCCCAGTCATCGCGAAACTTCTTCAAATTATCCGCAACTGAGCCAGTGATTCTATTTAGAGTTGCAATTTGCTTCTGTGAATGTAACAAAGTACACAGTGAGGAGTCCACAGAATGATACCAGCTACCAGTTCTTATCACACACGAGAGATTAGACGTTGATGTATAGTGATATCAGTAAATCTAAGCACGTGCTGAAATTCACTTAAGAAAACTTAGGACTAACGGCTCAAACTAATGTGTTTTCAAATACAAAAATGTAGTGCATAACACAAGATTAAAAATAGTCCTAAACCAGGAAAACCAATAAAATAAATACAAAAGACTCTGCTAAGCAAAGTCTGAAACAGAGAAAAAGTCAAATATAAAAAGTCAAGTGTTACTTTAAAGCGGATGATGGCGTTATAAAGGCCCTGTGCAGTTACGTCTACACTAGTTTGATGTGTTAAAGATCAGACAATGTTTGCAGAAACATTTATTACAAGATGGCGTATCCAGCAACTCCAACAGCGCCATCTATTGTAGGCTACTTACAACAAGTACTTATTATAAAAAGACGTACTTGAAAGGTCAGATTTTGGCACCGGCAAATGTGATTTAACAGATTTTAAAGATTTTCAGAAACACAAATCAGTTACTGTACAAAACCTATTTACCTGCACATTGTCAGCAGAGAGTTGAGATGCTTTTGTGTTAAACTGGTTCAGTTTTTCTTCAATTTCCATCTCTGGTTTGGTCCTCAGATAGTGTGGAACACTGTCAGGGTTAAAGGTCACTACACGGCCTTCTGTCACTTTCTGCAAAGTTCAGCATTAAAGGTGTGAAAACAATTAAACCGTTATCACTGCCATTTTCATTTTCATTACTGCACCGCATTCACCAGTCTCAAGGTGCAGCATCAGAGAAAATGTACAATAATACAGACTTTCACCAAGGTCAAAATGTTGGTTTTCAGACCCCAAAAATGAACAAAGAAACAATAGAGCTGTCCTGGATTACATAGTGACAGAGCTCTCTTTTGTCCCGGAGGTAAGAGAACACATTGTTTTCATTGACATTGCTTTGAAATGTCAGTCACATTTTCACAAAGTCACGTTGAGGTGTATGGCCGTGGAAATAAATCCAGATTTCAACCATTTAAAAAAGCAGCGGAATTGAAATGTATCTTCCAGAAAGGGTTTCTGTTTGTTCCAAAGTTAACCAGTTTGCTTAACCCCCCCCCCTGCAATTTCTTGTCTTTGACTTATGACGGGAAGGTGATGAACTTAACATCATGCACCCACGGGTTTTATGCAACTTTCTTCAATTGGATTTGCAGCCCACACTACAGCAGTAATACTTTGTTGGCATTGGAAGGATAATATAGTAATGCAGCTGAGAAAAGCGTGCACAGAACACGACAACAACAAAGTACATGTGGAACTCTTATGGTGCGAAATACAAAAGTGCCTGACAATAGACAAACATCATTTGGTTACAACAATGTGACTGCAAGCTGCATCACACTCGGCTTGCATAGTTTACGTTAAAGTCTGCGCAAATGATGTACTGGAAGTCAGTGAACATTTTAGCCTATATAAATACGTGGGCATGTAACAGTTGGTATCACCAAAACATTATTGACATTTTGCACTTTACCTCTAGGTCCCTGTCAGCTTCATGACTCAACACTAATGGCAGTGTGATGTACTGTCGTAGCTGAGGCACCTTCTCATTTTTCAGAAGATTGTTGAGTGAGCTGATCTGGCCAGAGAGTAAAGCAAAATTGTCCAAGACACTCGGCCTGTAATGTAAAATGTAAACATGTTCTATCCTTCACAACATGCCCTTAATCCTAGATGGACAAACTTCAAGTCCTCTACATTAATAATTAGGACAAAAATCATATGAAACAAAATATATCAAGCAGTGAGTCTAGCAAAGGGAGTATTGAATGAACACAGTTTGGTCCAGAATGTAATTCTAAACTTAACGCCGCTATAGACATGCGTTCTGTCAAAAAAACAAATTTATGATTTAAACCATTTACCATAAAATAAACCTCAACTTGTTTCTTACTCAGATGGAAAGTGATTTCTCTAAATTTGTAAAGAAATGACAATTCGCTTTTCCTCAAGACAACGCTCGGCACATAAAATGACACAAACAAAAGTTTAGCAACAACAAAAAGCAACCAAAAGAGCAATACTTTTGCAGCTCAAATTGCACATCTCATAAAGAAGTGCATAGGAGAATGACACACAGCACAAACAAAATGCATCAAATACCACCACACCATTTCAGTGTTTCATGTTCTGTTTCAAGCTTGGCCAAGAAAGCTGCAATTGCATTCTTTATATCTTGAACTCTTAAAATGATCGACTCCAAGGCAGCCTCTAATTGCTTCTCCTCTCTCTGGAAAAAAACAAACAAACCTGTCAAAAAGTACAGAAATTACACATACTAGTAGATGAGTTCACTTTTTAGTTAATAACTGATGAGTCATGATATTCGGGTTGTCCGCTGGGCCCACATGCTCTCTCGTCAGCCGCTTGATAATATACTAAAATAAAGACAAAGGTACATAACTGCTATCGAATATGGTCACCCACCAGACACTTTTGGAATTACTTAAAGTGTGTCAATCTGGGAGTAATTTACGTCACACAATTTACCTGCGACTGCAACATGTTCACTAGTTACAATTATTAACAATGAAACCAATAAATACCAAACATACCTCCAGATTTTCCTAAATGAATTCAATCGGCAACATTCCAGGCAAAACGTCTTGACCGACCTGTTCCATTTATGTCAACTAATGCGCATGCTCATAAGGCTGCCCACAATATCACAGGAACGCTTACATCAACTAAAATCAGCAACATTACACTTACAGTACTCCATGAGCACACTGCTTGGGTACAAGAAACATAGGTCAACATTTCAAACGGCCTTCAAATTTCCTTCCGTTCCTCATAAATCATCAATCACAAACACAGAAGCACATGCGTGTGATTTAATTAATTAAATGGAAGTCATAAAATGAGTCGAATTACAAATCAGCAGCGATTATGTGTTTGTGACCTCATCAGGTCAGGTCGAACTGAGGTCAGCTCGATACGGTCGTGAATTACCGTCAAGAGCCTCTATTTGTACCGGTTTTAGACGATGTTAGCATTATGGTGATGTGAGTGGCTTGATGAGCATGAAACGTAAATGGAGGTCGGCCTGGACACTTTGCCGTGAATGCTGCCGATTGAATTAGAAAAGTGTTGCAGTCACAGATAAAATGGTAGACAGTGACACCATCTCTAGCTGGCCCCATTAGAGATGGAGCTTCATACGCACGAATTATTTTAGCCAATTACGCCTTACACTGATCAATGTCACGTTGTTATAAGTGCCTTTTGAGCATAGAGGGCCAGCTTTGATGGCTGTCAATGTCTTTATTTCCTTCCAACTCCAACAAAAACCCCTGTAATCAAACCTTTTCTTCGAGCAGTCCTTTCTAAGTTGCCCAAGTCAGCAGCTGGCTATTTTTACATTGCGCCCGCTCATAATTTTACTGCGCCCGCCAGGAGTGCGCACATTGTTAAAAATGGCCAGCAGCCAATTTGGGCATCTGAAAAGAGGACAGCTCAAAAAAAACTGATCACGGAAGTTTTTGTTCGAGTTGAAAGGAATTAAAGACATCGACAGCCTCCAGTCCAGGCTAAGTGTCCTCTAAGGCTCTATATGCGCAAAAGGTACTTATAACTTATAACAACTTGACTCTGAATCTGATGTTTTAATCAGTGTGAGGCATAATTCATCAAGAAGCTGTCGGCATATGAAGCTCCTACAGGAACTCCCCAGTCTCTACTGGAGAAAGCTAAAGATGGTGAACACTGACTATCTTATCACTCTTATCTTCTAATCAAGTAATGTCAGCTTGGGGTAGTTCAACTTCAGGGCCCGGTCTCCAATCTTTTTACTCGAAATGGAACTCGAAATTAGGTTTGGCATTTTCTACTCTACTTTTGGGCGAACTCAAAATAACTGT
>NMRA01000293.1:250152-359131 GCA_002633005.1 Phoronis australis | reverse complement strand
TGGTGACAAGGCCAAAGGCAAGAAGGCCCGTGGCCGTGGTCTTGATGAGTGAGTTTAATACACTAACCTTGACGCTATGTGAAGCCAAGCATCTCGCTTGGAGCTTTGTGTGACAGAGGATGAAAATTTGGAAGATAAAACGTCATTGTGCTCGGCCACACCAGCAACCAAGCGAGATAGCTCCGCTACCGAAAAGTTCGGCTTCCTTTTGTCCATGTCGTCTGCTGCAAAAGTGCTTCTTTCTCCACCTCCAAGCTTTGAAACTTCCACATCCGGTAAGCTACGTCAAACTTAAGACAAAACTTAAGTCAAAAACTTAAGGCGAACTTAAGATCATTTTCTTGGAACGGACTTAAGACAAACTTAAGATTTGTCTTAAAATTGACTTAAGTTTAAGATTTGTCTTAGCTAAGACAGTTTTCTTGGAACGGGCCCCTGGTCTTCTTTCAGCCTCAATTGAACAATTCAGGACGCATCAGCTCGACTTCCGAGTCCTGCTGATTATCTTCGGCAGGCTAATGTTTCACTTGCCTCAGGTTTCTCACCCTGACCTCTCCTCAGTCACACAGCCATGAGAAGTGATGAAAACAAATTGAATCAATCCCCCAAAAATACACTAAACGAGTATAAAAACAAACCTGCATTCTGTGGACACCATAAAACAGGACCGGAAGCGCGATGTACATTACGCGCATGCGCTGTATTGAAAAACATGGCCTAGTTTTGGACGGTGGTCGGTGGTGCTGGTGGTTTAGTTGTCAAGTTTCCAAGTTTGGGAAATTTTCTGCATCATATTTATATTCCTGTTGAGCATGCACATACTGTAGCGGAAAATGACTGAAGAAGAAGAAATGGATCAAGTAAATGAGGTGAGGTTGCACGTGTCCAACCCCAAATGTTGCCAGCGGCAGCGTTCTGCAAAACGAGCGTGACTCAATCATGTTGACCTGCATGCCGAATCAGCTGATCGTTCTCAAGACTGTCTCAGAGTCTAAGCTGCGTCGCTTTTATTAGTGATGTCTATGTGTTATCAAGGGTCCATTTGATGGAACGTTTTTGGAATATACTTTCAAATAAAATACTGCCACTAGCGGCTAAATAAAATTGTTTTGCATGATGCAAGATAGGCAATTACATCGCCCTGGATGCCGCAGGCATGCAGGGGCGATAGTACATCCCCACAAAAAGTAACGAATTTCAAAATACAGGAAATAAAATCAAATGAGACATGCATATATGCACATGGAGTTATAATTAACACAAACCATAAGTCTGGAGACGATCAGCCAAGATAATTTGAACAAATCGCGGTTTGCTTGAGTTTCTCTTACCGGGTGCCATTTTGAGGAAGATAGGTGAAATCACACACGTTGACGAATAAAAAGTCAAGGGACAAAAATCTTACAAATTTCATCTGATACCTTCCCATGCTATTTTGCAAGTGACGCGCGCCAGCATCGCGCTTCGTCCAGTCTCGCGCTAGCCTTTGCCTAACTCACGTGACTCAGTTGAAATACTTTGTGGTTATTGCGTGCGTGGTGAAAAAGTTGAGTTGGGATTCTTCGCCAAAGTCACCTTAATTCTCATAACTAAGCTTCATCGAAGATTTGTGTAGAGGACTACTGAAGAAAGTAAGCGCTTTTTTAAGTGATAGTTTTTAGTGTGGAATGTATTTTTGACTAGGTGAATTAACTGTTAATCGGTGACCGGATTTGGCCTACCTCCCGTTTAAAATACACGAGACGAAATTCGCACTGAAAGCGATGGGAAGTATTGTAGCCTCTAACGGGCCAACGGAGGGGCTACGTGTTGCTTAGATGTAAGATAGATAGTGCCACCATCTCTACATAGCAGTAGAGTCGGTGATGGCAATGCTCCCATAGTACCTTCATACGCCGGAAACTTTTCAGCGAATTTTGCCTTACACTGATTAAACCATCAAAATCACGTTGCTATAAGTACATAGAGGGACTCCTTAGGCCGTTGATGTCCTTTACTCCTTCCAACTCGAACAAATACTCCCCATAATCTGAACTTTTTTCGAGCTGTCCTTCATTCATTTGCAACTGACCATTTTTACACTGCACGCGTCAGGGGATATGACATCATATCTGTTATGTGTAAGATAGATACTGTAAAGTTTGTGGTCTGATAATTCTGCCCTTAACAGTTATCATCAACTCTTCAGAATCAGACTCGCCATAATTTGAGCACCAGTTTATCGAACGACTTGAGAAATGAGGTCAACTTTTGGTGATGGTACTACAGTACAACGACTAAGCAGATTTTCTTAAAACTGTTGTTGAGGTGCTTTCGGTGAATCATATGAGCTGTGAGCATCTGTTATCCACTTGGTAATGGACAATTGTCTATTAGCCTGTAGGAAAGCTAGCAGTGCCAAATAAGACCTGTGGACTTTGGACGACGTGCATGGTATTGTGAGCATAAAAGCTTCAGGAGTCATTAGAACCTGTATGAGAGACAACTTCATGTTCACCTGGTGCTAAAGATTCAGAGGGAAGTCAATGACCTGTTTGCGAAACAATCTGGTGTACACCTTCCTGGTGGCAGACATGCTCCATAGGAAAGTGGGGAATGTTGTAGACGTGCTTCCTGTGAATCACGTGAACCTCTGAAAGCCACCAGCGAACGGGCATGTCTCTTGACCTCGGGGAAAATCCTTCGAATTGGGGAATGAATATCACAAAGTTTCGAGGGGAAAAAGTACTAGAACAGTCAGTGTCCCACTTCTGGTCACTTCGCAGAAATTTATAAATTTTAAAAATTATAGAGATGGTGGTTGATATGTGAATCTCAAAAAAAAATTTTAAAGTTTTTGTCTGGTCTAGATAAGTGACCTACTAGAATGTAGGGGTAAGTTGATGTCTTTTTCTAAAAGCGAACAGTATGACATATTCAATGAATATTAAAGTTTCATGGTTATTTTCAGGTGCTTGATGTTAGCCATGTCTACCTGTTGATGAAGAAGGAGTACCGTATGTCCCGTAACTCACGGGCAAAATGGTACTTCCAGTACTTAGACAAGACCATCAAGTATACTCCTGTATCTGATCTGGTGAGTCGCACATGTACTGTTACTTTCGAGGTAAAGGGCAGTCCGATGTATTTGTTGTTAGGTTTTCCTAAAAGCACTTTGGGACATATTTTTCGTTTTATCATTCCCTTGAAGTGATGCAGTTGGTCCAACAGTAAGTTTTCCAAGTCTCGTTTCTGCATTCACGTTCACTGAACAAACACAGTGACTGACTCACGCTATGTTCAGTAACAAGTCTTGATTTTTAAATTTTTTAATGATAAGCCATCTCTGTTATGTTTTCATGCAGTTTCAGTGCTTTGTTTGAATATTCCAGAGCACAAAAACTGGTGGACTGGACGTGATCTCGGTCGTTCCTGAGAACTGCCATACCTGTCTGTCACCCGACCATGTCTACGACTGCCGCATGTCTCCCAGCACAATCGTTTCATTCATAGCAAGAAATTACCGCCTTGTATTCACTCTGGATCTCAGTCCGTCTGCTGTTGCTGTTGTGAGTATGTTTGGTTTGTTCAAATGTGGCCATGGGCAATGCATTGTGGGATAGGTTTTTTACCATTTGATCAAAGGTGAAACCAAAGACACTGAAGCAAACTTAGAAGTGTTGAATTGAAAAAAAACTTCTGGGATCTTTAGATCTCAAGGTCTTATAGAAATTTATTGTAGTATGTTTTTAAAACTAAGAAAATGTTACTTGGTCATAGTATGTTTTCTGAAAGTTGAAAGCCTGTAGAATTTAATTTTTGACTTTATAGTGATTTCTCATCAATTGGGTCTTGTGACCTTGTCTTTTTAATTAAATTTAGCTAAAAAGAAAGGTACTTTCATAACAAAACAACGGTATCAATGACAAATTTCGTTTGATATACATATTTTAAATCATTATTTTGGTTTTGTTTTGCTACGCATGATTGTTAGGAATTGTCTTTAGAAATTTTCCTTTTGCACGAGAGGCCATCAAAAAATAAGACTTTTTCTTTTTTGTTGAAAAATTCAAAAGTTGAATAAAACAAAAATGAAGTGATCATTTAGAAAACAGTCTGGTTGTTGAGATTGAATTTTGAACATTTACAATAAATAAAAGTTGTCCAGAGGCTTTGTGCTTTCAGAAAATATATCCTTAAACAGGGTTAAAATCTACTGTTTTGGAGATATTTTCAAAATACATAGACTTGTCAATAAGGTCCCACATACTATATATATAGCTTTCTAGATATTTGCCTAAAAACACAAGCTTCTCGATAATAGTCTGCATAATGAATTTATCTGGTTGTAAATAGTTACATTACTTAAAAAACTTTGTGTTCTATGTCTGACACCACAATGTCCTGTATTTAATATTTTGAAGGATATCAACAAAAGCAAAGTAATTGTTGACGATGTCTTTCTGGCCTTGAAGAACTGCATTACTGGTCTATCCAAGTCTGTAAGTACTTTTGGAAAAAGTGCTCGTCTTGTTTTAGTTCAGGCTGTGTTCAGTTTTGACATTGCTTACATCATCAAGTTGTTTGCCAAAGTTGGCCTAAACTGACCATGTTTTCGTGAGAATGCATACAAAATTAACTACTTTCTAACATTCGCTTAACTTAAGTTCATCTTAAATGGGTGGATTTTTCTGCCTAAAGTGTGGAGAGCAGTTTAAAAAAAGAAAATAAAATGGTGTGGCATATTTGCATGATTTAATAAATTTCAAGTTTTGACGTAACTGGAAGTTGCTATTTGACAAAGAGTTTTTTTATAACTCACCAACCCAAAAGCTTACATTCAGCTTTATCAAATAAAAGGCTGCCTATTGTAGTGAATCAGTTATTTTATGGACGTTTGACAGTTTTTGGTGGCTTGCTACAAATTATCAAAAGTTTCCAGATGCTAAACGACTGCAGCACAGATAACGGCTGATTGTAAAATTTTCTCAATTTTTGTTTTTGTTACTTTATTCATCTTATTGTAATTGTCAGCATTTGTGAAGTCCTGTCACATATCACCAAATAAGTTTTAACTGTCCATTTCAAAAAGTTTGTATTATTTCTTGTAAATCTTTTGAGGATTGAAAATCTTAATTTGTGTTTGAAAATGTCACACTATCGATTATAATCTTGTGTCTACCACTTTTTATGAGAAATACTATTTTTTGCTTTGAACATGATTTTATAAAAAATCTTAACTGTAAGCAACTTCTTGTTTGAACTGTATTTTGTTAACTGTCAATATGCAGGGAATCTTGTCTCAAGTTGTTTTATGTACTTTAAAAAACAGATATCAGGCGGCAAAGTCTTTCTTTCAAAAAACTTCAAAAGTCTTCATCTTTGATGATTGATATTTTTGTTTTTCGAAGGAAAATAAAATATCTGAGACACTGGAAATAGACCCCAGCATGAAAGAGAAATCAATGTTCAGAACGGCTAATAGTGTCAAAAATCAAAAGTCCTGAAAATGGCAGATTAAGGTTTGATACCTAATGGAGTAATAAGCACTAACAGGGATTCCAGATTTTAAGAACCAGTTTTCCCCACTGAATAACAGGCACGAAACTGGTTCTAAAAATCCGGGATCTCTGTAAGTGACTATTGCCCGTAATTGAAAGTGATGGAAATCATCCCTATCAACTTGTTTACTTAGTGTTTGAATTACGTTTTTTAAGTAATTGTTATGAATAGCAGCGAAAAATAGATTTTTGGAAAAAAAATATGTGAAGGTTGTCAATTATTTAATTATTTGATGTTCAGTTTGTTTTATCTTTGTCTGTTACAGTTCTACATCCCTGGCAGTGAGAACCTGTTGAGTCCACAGCTGTTTGTTTCTGTGATTGCTTACACACCATTGATAGACTGCCAGGCATTCCAGGTTTGTGTTGTTAGTGCCTGGATGATGACCTTGTGTACCCTGTGATAAGCAGCACAGCTGTTTTCCTTAATGTCCAGTGTGTGAATTTCCATATCCCTTCTGGATATGCATTGTGCTTTTCAGCTTCATTCTTGTAAGAATTGAAATAGTCGTGCATGCCATTTTTTCTATATACGTTAATTTTTGGTGCCTCAGTCTTTAAAAAATCATTGTGTGATTATTGGTAACTTGAAAAATCAAGATGTGTTAAATTTGCTCATACATCAAACTCAGTTTTGTTGATCAACAGCGTTATGCCCTCCATCTGACCTGCAACTAACCTGGATATGAATCAGTTGGACTTTTAACTTGCAGCAAACTAGGTCAAGAGGTCAAATGGGTTTTAAAAACATTGAGTGTTAATACATATGTTTGAAGTTCAACAAGTACTGTTTGGACTTTGAACTGAACGCCTAGAGCTCTGTTTAGGATACAATAATCAAAATTGCTATTAATTATCAATTGAATGGTAAATATTGTGTCTTTTGCCAAATATTTACAAAATTATAAATCTTATTTCAGCACAAATGTATCTTTTCTGAAAGCAGAAAGTCTGTAGAATTTTATTTTTGGCTTTTACCAATCTGTCATTAATTTGGTCACGCAAGCCTGTCGTAGTGAAATTTAGTAAAAAAGAATTTAATGTACTTTGAAAGCAAAACAATTGTATCAAGACCACAATCAAAATTTGTTTATATTAATGTTGAAGATGAAATCTCAAGAACACTGTTACAGTTTTCTAAATTGCTTTTAAAAACAATTCCTATAAGCGTTATGTAGAACAGTACACAGAGCATAGTATATGAAAAGTTTCGTATGAATTCGATCAGCCATTTCTGAGATATGATGTTCCAAAGTTAACCAAATTTGGACATTTTCTAGAGTCCTGCGTTACCTTAATGTTGTATTAAATAAGCCAGGTGTAGCTCTCAACTCTGTCTTAATAGTGCATATGATAATGTAACTTTGCTGCTTCGTGAAAGCTGATAAAGTACATTTCATAATAAATCAATTATGTTTGATTTTGTAACATGTTCCATTAATATGTATCTGCTGTCTAACTAGGTGCTATCACAGGGCTGTCTAGTCACAGAGGTCTCCGCGCCCCACTTTTTATCACATGTGCGCGCCCAGCTGACCAAATTTGAAAACACGGTGGCCATGGCAACCGACTCGCTTGACCCCGGTCTACACCAGGGCGGTGTGACATTTGATGACATCATGGAGCCCGAGGAGGACCTTCCGGCCACACCTGCCATGACGCCACCTGACCTCGTGTTCATGAACATGTTGAAGAACTCCATGTTGGCCTTGAGTGTTCTACCAGAAAACAGTACTGCAGGTGAATTGAGACATTGCCCTGTTGGGTCTTTGGTTACAGTTCACATATAGATGCATTTTTATTTTCGAGTTTATTTTGACAGGCGCCTTGCCTTTCAGCGTACCCTGCTGTTGTAAAAATTGCCCTGCTGTTGTTATAACTACTAACACAAGCATACATAATTACAAACGGGAGCATGCATCACTACAAACAAGCCCTTATCATGGTTGGAACAGTGCAAGCGATTTTTTTGTTGGATCTGGCTACCGTTGTGTCCCCTAGTGGCAATTTTATTTTTTGTTTGTGCCTCTGTTTCTTTAGAGTTGCTTGATGGATTTTCATAAAATTTCGCTCGTAGCTATGTATTATGTAGACAACTATGCTTTCCCGTTTTTGAATGGATTCTACATATTATAAAGATCTAGTGAACATTTTCATTATTTTTAAGTCTGGTTTTTGGTGTACGTCTCTTTATCACTAAATTCACTCAAAGGATAATTATGTGTTCCTATTGGAAAGAGCACAGCTTATGTTTATTTTCAGACAGTGAACTGTTGTTGCGCCCCCTAGTGGCAGTTTTGTTTTTTTTTGCTTCTGCCTCAATATCTACCAAGTTCCTTTGTGTATTTTTATGAAATTTTGTACATATTGATTTTCAGAAGAGCACAGTTTTAGGTGATTTTTGAATGGATTGAGCTACATTAGCACGACCTAGTGGCATTTTTTTACCAGTTCCTCAATATCTACCAAGTTCCTTGATGAAACTCTATGAAATTTTTATAAATATTCATGTTAAGAGTGTAGCTGATTTAATGACGAGTTTGGCTACTGTGGCGTCCCCTTGTGGCAATTTAGACTTTCTTTCCTGTAGCCTCAATTTCTACCAAGTTCCTTCATGTATCTTATTGAACTTTGAGATATAAGCATCTATGAGGGAACTGATGGCACCTTTTCAGCTTCAGATGGGCCCCAGTCTTTTTGCACCCTCTGGTGACCATTTTTTATTATTTTTGTGTCTGTTTTTGGTATCTGTTTCTCTATCCTCAAAGCGCCTGAAAATCATCCTGAAAGTTTGAGATGTTTTCTTATGGAGGTGAGCAAGGCTGACAATGATTTTTGGATTATTATACTGTAGGACCCCCTTTGTATCTGCCTTATATACCAAGTTCTGTGGTGGCTTTTCATGAAGTTTGGCATATGCGTTTCTATTGAAGAAAGAATGGTTGAAACCAATTTTTGAACGGATCCGACTATTGTGGTGCACTTTAGTAACAAATTGTCATTGTTTCTGTCTTAGTTCATTCCAAGCTCTTTGATGGATCTTTGGAAATAGTCACTTATATGGGGTCTGGAATTTGACAACCAGTTTGTTGATTGTTATTCAGTGGAGAAACTAATTCTCAAATTGTGTTCAGGCATTTATCACTTACTAGGGTTTCGGATTTTGAGGACCAGTTTGGTGCCGGTTTTTTAGGAAATAAAACTTGTTCGCAAATTGCAGGATCTCTTTAAGTGACTATTGCCCGATCTTCATGAAATTCATCCTAGGTGGTCCTAGTTAGGATAGCCTGTTGATGGATCCAACTACTGTAGGAAGTGTTTTAAAAAATTAGCACCCTTTATGTCTGTACTGTCTGTTTCTGATGCATTTGGTGGGTGCAAAGTGGGTACATATTAATACTTGTCTATTTTAACAAAAACGTAATATTTGCTGTACACTGTGTTTTGTTGTTGAGTTATCTTATGTAATTTCCTTCACTTTTTTGCAGGAATTGTCATAATTTCCGATGGTATCCTTGGCATACCAGACTCCGGTATGTTTGACTCCATCCTCACGCAGCTACGGGTTTCCTCGACGGCTGTCTCATTTGTGCGTGTCGGCTCTGGTTACCACCCTAACACGACGTATGGTCACGTGCCCAACATTGAACTCATGCAGTTTTTTGCTACAGCCACATTTGGTGCTTACCTACCCAGTACACCTATGATTGTAAGTCTGAGGTTAAAAGAAATTTTGGACATGGTCCCCACTCTCCAAGGAGATCGTGGAATACCTGGAAAAAGGCAAAAAGCAATTTTTTTGTAAATTTAATAGAAAGTGAAAAAGGGTAGTAAAAATCATGGAAAATGCAATAGGTCAGATAAAAAGCATCATTTTACGAGTCGTGTTATGACGAACACTTGGTAAAAATATCAGCAAAAACGTTACTTCACGTCTGCTTGCTGCTGAGAAAAACTGAATGAACGGAAAATAAAAATTGTGTCCTAATACTTGTAAGAGTATTGGGAATTGTGTTCATGGATTGAGTGTGGTGTGTAAACCTTTTGTCCATCCACTTCACATTTAACTCAGTAAAGTTTGCTAACACCCAGGATCATGTAGCAGTACATAACTCCATCTAGCGTTCAGACAGGAAACCAACCTATTCCCCATCTTCCTGACTACCATATTTCTTTTGGATCACAGATGTTAAGACTTGACAAACTCATTCAGTTTGGTCATAGGAATGCAAAAAATTCTAGGGAATAAATTAAGACTATTTTCACAGCATTAAGTGATCTCATGGAAAAGTAAAATTTTTCAAAACAAATTTCACCAACGTGGGTGCTTGGCATCATTAATGTAGGTAGTGACATCCAACAGGCTGATTTCGTAGAAAAAATAAACAAAGGTGTTCTGCTCCATGGTCTCTCAAGAAAACTAAGCTTCGTTTGAATTTGTTTTCGACTTTGTTCGCTGTATTTATACTTGAAGTTTTTGTTCTTCTCTCATTTGCAGTCTGATGACAGTCGGGCCCTGAACATGTATCATAAAGCACTCCTGCTGTGGAACTTTCAAAAAGGATTAGACGAGTTCCACTGCGACAATTTCCAGTTTGTGTTCAGTATGCTGGATGAGGAGTTCTCATGGATTTCAAAGTAGGTTGCCAAAACAAATAATCTACTCCATGAGGTACTTGTCTATTGAAATTTAGAATTCTACATGAGATATGCAACTTTTGATAAAATGGGTTTCCATTCATTGACTTAGAAGAATTTTTTATTTAATTTATTTCCCAAAATCGTGTTTTGTGCAATGGAAGTTTTTTTAGAATCAAATATTGTCTGTTGATAGCTCACTTTAATTATTCACAGTAGGGCTGACTAATAGAGTTCCTTTGTTAAATATTCTTTTTTTCCATTACATTGTTTGACGTAGAGCTATTGAAATCTACTATTCTTAAGTCGGATTAGGTCCTGTTTAATCCTCTTGTGCACACAATCATGTCTTCTAATTATGATGTCACATCTTGTGCGTGTGGCTAGATAGTAACATATTTTTTCTATATCACAGACAAATTTCCACTTTACTGCCTGACAAACAAATCTGGGCATCACCAGTGTTGAGGAAGAAACACCTGGAGGAGAATATTCATGCCAGCATTGCTAGTGTCATGTCTGTCAGGTTACGTGAGGGATACACTATTAAACATGTGTCCATAACTAAAGGTAAACAGTGATACTGACTCTACGCTAATACTACACTTTTTCACCCCAAAATAATTGCTTAAATTGTCATTTTTTTGTCTTTCAAATGCTAATTACTTTTCTGGAAATATTGGAAACTTTAACCAAAAGTTGTTTTATTACATTTACACAGTACAAACTATCGAATCATAGACTAAATTTTACTTAACTGTATACTTTTATGGAAATTTTTTGAATAAGAATATAAATTCAGTTGTCAGCCATATTGTCTGCTTCTTTATTTTCAGGTGGAAATCAGATTGAGGTGAAGCTGGTGTTGCCATGGCGACATGGCATCAACATTGAGTATGTTGCCGTATCCTCTTGGCCTCTTAGCTCTAGTGTGTAAGTGACGGGGGAAATAGAAATCAGAAAACAGACAATCGCCGCACAATGAAAAAGTTCATACTTATGATTTGACAATTTGTCTGTTCATTAGACATCATCAGGTTATAAACAATAAGACATCAAGTGTCGACATACAAGTTGGGTTACATCCATGAAGTGAAATAAGTGTAGCAGCAACGATGATGTCTAATATGGTCAAATATTTATTTGGTATTACTTGTCTTTTATGAAAAAATCAAAAGAAGAAATTTTACTTATTCGCCATATTGAGACCAAACTTGGCAAGATTTTATTGTTCGTCAGATTTTGACATTTGTGCTTTCATGTGGAATTTCTCTAGAAATGCCATAGGAATGAATCATTGGAGCCAGAAAAAACAGTAATGAATGGGTTGTTTTATTTTGTAATTAATCCTAAATATGTTGGCTTTCAGCATCTACACGTTTGTAGCTATGTAGTGAAGGATATTAACATCGTCATTCTGTTTCCAGTCTCCAGACTCATATTGAGGTGTATAGTGAAGGTGGCTATGAGTTTCTGCACGATGTGACCTGCCCTAGGAAACAACCGTTCAAGAGTCCCTACAGAGGCGCTATGGTCAAGCGGTTCTGGATGGCTCTGCAGGGGTGAGTTTGAGGGATCAGCTATTGTTGGGTTTTGGAAATACTGGATTTGTAAATTCACTAAATGCTCTGCTATGTAGGATTTTGAAATGTAGACACTGAAATAACTGCATGGAAATTTATGTGAATTTTAATTCAAAGACTCTATTTTAACTCTGAACAAGTAAGTTTATTTGGATGTCACTTTGTAGGGATTGGGTGTTAATAAATATCCAATAAATTATAAAACAGAAATTACATCGGTGGGAAAGGTGTGAAGCAGAAAGCCACCAAAAATTTTTTGCTGTTTCTCTGGATGCAGAATCATGCATTTTATATAGCTAATTTGATTATTTTTTATTCTTTATTCGTTTACGTATGTCTGTTGACCTTGTAGTTTACAAATTTTGGTGAAAGCATTGTTTACTTTTGATCCAAAGTAGTTGTTGGACCAAAAATATAATAAATAGTTTTGTAATGTAGTTTGTGTTTGTTCCATTCATGGTCTTGTGAAGTCTGTTCACATGACTTGTTGAAGAGTGGTTAAAGAATTCCCTCAGTAGCTGAGACATTGTAGAATGAACACTTATGTAAATGATCGCTGAACTGCTGCATGCTTTCATTGTCCAAAACGATGACATGGCCAATGAACCATTAGGGTGCTAGTCTTCGTGTTGTTGGACAGGTCTGATTTTGCAATACCAGGCAGGTGAACCAATAACATGGCGCTATTTGTCATTTTTTCAGACTGTCACAGACGGACCGGTTCCTTCAACATCTTGAGTCTTTCTCCTCCAACCCAGTCTACTACACTATCCCAGAGTCTGTGCGCAGTGGGGTACCTCTGTTCTACATCCCTCCAAACTCAACCAGCCCAGTTCTGTCTCTACAGCAGTCGTCCAGGTAAACTATTGTTTGTCATAGCGTAGGTAGGAATTTTGTCTCCTATCGAATCGGCTTTGAAATAGCCATCACCATCACTGGACTTAATCTTTGTGGCCTTAAAGAATATCCAGCGTATTTGTAGTTGATAAGTAGTAAATCAGAAAATCATAGGACTTGTCGTCTGCCTTTCCAAGTTTGACTGTTTTCATTCAATACGTTGGTAATTTCTTTGTTTCAATTGAGTGTGATACAAATTTCAATTTCACATCAAGATTACATCTTACTTGAAAGTTGCTGTAAATTGCTGTTTATCAGAGGTTCAGTCATGAATGTGCTTTTATTTTGTATTTTATTTTATTTTATGTAAAATTCACTGACTTCTTTTACATTTTATAGGGATTCCGTTTTAGCACAGTTTGCCACATTCTGGAGAAGGATTGTTAACTTGGATCCAAATGTCTGGTGGGTACTTGTCAGTCATTCACTTGCACAAAGTGCAGTGTAATTGTAAATTTACAAAACATTGATACATTTGCTAAAGGGATTGGAGATTAATGTCCATGTTTCACTCACAGCTCCACCTTTTGATGTGATGTCACAGAGTTAACTAATATCCACTGAGCAGTGTTGACTTGTGCGTTCTGGAAAAGGGAGTCACTTTCAATTTAGGCGGTAAAGCCGAATAAGGGCTGCGTTCTGTGTAGCAAGTTTCTTGCAAGAAAATAAGATAGCATGAGTCTTCATGAGATATCGCCATGCCTTACAAGCAATGCATGTTATCACACTTAGCATCTATGGAACACGTCCAAGTGAAGTCAAAGTTTTTAACACTACTTAGCATTTGTATAAGTATTAAAATACTTCTGGTGTTAAATACTTTTAGTACTGGAAAGCTACGGTAACATTATATAGCACCTAGTAAAACATTTGATAATGAAGTGACAAAAAGTATAGTCAGGGCCCTCAATTCCTTGATTTTGGGATCGAATATCAGCCCCATTGCCTTCTGAAATATATAATTGAAGAAATCACGCGAAATTCCCCTCATGAGGCCCAAAAATTACCCTCAAGGTTCGAATCACATGTAACTCAGACAGGTGACAATTTGAAAGAGCACAGAATGTTAGTTTTGGCTACTTGAGGCATAGCCTGTCGGCTTCCAACTGGGGTATGGGGTGCTGTTGATGGTGATGGGGAAGTAGTCACAGGCACCTTTCCCCTCAGATGATTGAGGCCCCTGATAGTAATGATGTACATTTGAAATTCGAGACTCATTGCCATAAAGGCTCCATAATCGGCCTAATTGCAGTTTGCAATCCAGATATCGCTGACTGACTTGATGACTTGTGTTGGGTATTTTAGGCAGAAATGGATGCACAGCCACCGTATTGGACTGGTACTGGAGCATGACCGCCCCCCTCCCAAATATCTACACATCCCCAGTGCCAGTGGCAGGTTCAGTGTCATTCAGTGTAGGCAGGCCCTTACCTCACTCAATGTTTTGCTCAAGAACTTCAGCACATTTGTCCTGCTTGAGAACCAGTCCTACATCAAGCTATTCTTCAGGTAGAGTTTTGCTTTTGCTGAACTGTGAGGTTTTATGTCGCAACTTTTGGACTATCTTATGTCTAAACGTGTATACCTGAGCTGTGATTTGCTATTTCTGAGACACCTATGTACAGAATTAACACTTAAGGCGAACATAAACCAACTTTATCGACAGTCTTTTTACCAAATCACTTCAACCTGTTTATAACCTGTGTTGGTGACACCGATATGAAGTGTTGTGATTTGGACCTAGTAAATACCTCTGTATGATGTGTAGATTGAACACACTCCAGTTTTTGATTGATTAGTGATGTATAACTACAGAATAGAGAAAAGTTTGCAATAAACTCAGAACTGATGATTTGCATGTTATAATAGGAAACATTCTACTCACAACTCTAGCTTTGTGGGAGCACAAACACATTTTTTGTTCACCCAATTTCGAATTCTGGTGTTACGAGTCCAGTTGACTGGGACAAAACAAAATTTCTTTAATTCACCCACACTTTTGTGTGAATAGTTTGTGAATATTGTACTGCACAACAGTGGCAATTGAAGATATCACTGCGGCATGAAATTTGTACAAAAAATTAATGCAGAACGCTCTTCACCAACTACCCCATTACCATCTGGAAATGAGGCGAACATTTCATCATATCACTGCTATATTAGAAAATGTCTATTAGTTCTTTAGTTAGATTTTATGACCTCAGAAGTCAATTTATGTTGTGAAAGTTTCAGTTAAAGTGGTTGCAAAATAGAGAATAATGTAATACTCAGTTGATGTATTCATTACTGACTCGCAGGGATTAGATTTCTGCTTCATTGTCTTATGATTCACCTTGTTGATGTTTTCAGTGAGCCTGACAAGCCCCCCACTTCATTCTACCTGATGAGAGTAGCTTCCAAACCACCCTGTGTTGTACTTCGCGTCGCTTTTCTGGGCGGCACTCCTGAGCATGAGAGAAACAAGGTATTGTTATTGTGGTCAGCAAAGTGAAATGTGCAGGTATTTCAAACGATTATCAATGTCTTCTTTGATGCTTTAATGGCTGCCTGCTTTAGGTTTCCTGCTCCTTTATATAAATGCCGAAACATCACTTTATTGATTCAGACCTTAACATCAGAATGCATGTGTTGGTGGTTTGACCACAGGCTGTTGTGTGGTGTCTGGTGTGGTTAGCAGCAGTAGCTGTACCTAGCTTTGCTTAATGCTCTAGTTTTAGCTGTGACCACTGACTGACGTTGTCCATAGGTACGCAGCTTCTCTCACAACAAAATCTGTACAGTGTTCAATGTGGCAAATACGAGATTAGATTAGCTGTGGAGCTCAAACTCAGACGTGGATGTCAGAACTCAAACAGTTGACTTTTTATCTCTTGAGTAGCCCCCCATTAGGCCCGGTGTGATAAAACAACTTATGCTGCGAACACTTGTTCTGGAGAATTATTCTACTTTGTGGGGTAAATATCAAAATGAGATGACAGGACAAGAGAAAGCAATTGTGGCTGCGGACATTAGCCGTACGAATTACTTGGAGCAAATCCCTGGCATCAAGAACAGAGGAATGTGCCATACTGGCTGTGGATTTTTGTCACCTCAAAGTGAGGGGGAAGCAACAGCCGCTTGACTGGACGTTTGTCAGATTCTATACATGATGTGTGGATGCAACTTCTGCAGTGGACGTTTGGTCTACGATATTACTGGACCTTATTGTATTGCTACAGAAGTGAATAGGAGATGACAATTGAGACTTGCTGTGAGGAATCACTGATCGTTCCGGGTAGAAGGTTAAGTTTGACGACTTGAAAAACGGCATCATTTGTGGCTATGGACGCAGTCTTTGCACATGCTCAGTAGCTTGGTTCAAATGCCAACCGTCTATAGTAGATGAATGGGCCTACATAGCTATGGCCTTTGCTTCCTTTCTCAAAAATAACCTAATGACTATACACGCAAGAGGGTTCTCATGAGCTTCAAATCAAGTGTTTTGTGTAGTGGGTCCGACCTATGTGGCCTGCGTACGCCTGATGCAATTCAGGCTTTGAACAGCAGGCAATTCTTTTTTTGATATCAGAACCCAACATAGTAAACTTTTAGTAGGTAAAAAACAGTGTTTAGGCATGCTGTACCAGGTCACGTAATCAATTGGTTGACTGTGGCAACTGGACAGAATACCCAGTGTGATAATTAGGGCAAATTTATGTAACAGTGTATATCAAGGTTGTAAACATCAATAATTTATGTCAGATTTGTATGCTTTAACAGATAGTAAACCAGCTGAAGGGATTGCTTGCCGACCTCAATTTTCCCCAGCGAGGGACACAGAATAAAGGCAGGCGACGGACTGCCATTGTGGAGGCAGAGCCTGGAACCTGGAGGGCCCCCTTGCAGAGAGACTGGTCAGAGATCAAGTGCTGTATACTGCTAGCCAAGCCAGTTGAGAAGATATTACTCAGGTAGATCGTTCAGTATGCTTGGTACTCATGATATAATAGTGGTTTCAAAAAGTTTATGGCTCTCCGTCGAAAAAGCTCAATAAGGAAGCAAGCTCCACTGATATGCACTCACACAAACATATGAGTTTATGTATTTGCATATATTTCTGTCCAGCATCAGCTGCTGTATCTCGTAAACCCCCTTGCAGAATCTTAATGAGATTTGGCTATTGTCTTTCCATGAAGCTGGCAATGGATGAGGACGAGTTTCGGATCGTTCCTACCACTTCTGTTCTCTCTTCTGGCAATTTTATTTTTTAAGGTTTACCTTAAATATCTCTTGGGTTTGTTGTATGATTTTCATGATTTTTAGCAAATAAGTTTTTGTTAAGGAGACAACGATGCCTTTCCATTTTCTGAAAACACCCCCTAGTGGCAATTTTTTGGTGCCCTTGGCTGTATCTCCTTAACCCTTTGCATGATCTTTGTGAAATTTTGAAGTGGTTCCGATGAAAGTGCCAACGGATGATGACTTCTTTGGGATAGGTCCGACTAGCGTTGTGCCTAGTGGCAATTTGATTTTTTACATTTTACCTTTATATGTTTAGAGTTCCTTTATGGGTGTTCTTGAAATTTGGCAGTTTTCTATTATGGATGTGGCAACTCCTTTCCATTCTCGGACGGGTTCGATGTATTCTAGGTGATCTAATGGCTGTGTTATGATACTAATGAACTACCCTAGAAGCTAACAGCTTATTATTTAAAATGACTGCTTCTAGGGTAGTTCATTAGTATCATAACACAGCCATTAGATCACCTAGAATACATCGAACCCGTCCGAGAATGGAAAGGAGTTGCCACATCCATAATAGAAAACTGCCAAATTTCAAGAAAATCCATAAAGGAACTCTAAACATATAAAGGTAAAATGCAACACTAAACTGGTGTTAACACATACAAGAAAATTGATGATTTTTAAATAAAAAGTAGGAGGAGTAAGATAAACAAGTTCCAATATTCACTTCACATAGAAGTATAAAAGAGTTCGTGGAGACAGTTTGAGATTCATAGATCCTTATAATTGAAAAAATGTTCATTGAAATTATAGACACATGGTGAAAAGAGACACCTGATGGCTGCCAAAAGTATTGCTCACAGGCTACTTTAGTTTTTGACAATATTGGGCAAGACAACTAGTTCTTGTCTGTCAATCATCTAAGTTATTAACAGGTCCTCCTGGAGGCAATTTGTTTGCAAGTGTTGGATTTTATATTTTAACCTATTAAAATAATTAAAAAATTATGGGTCATTGGTTGGAGAAATAAATGAAAAATATGGGCGGTGGGTACGAAATAAAAGTGCCTTCCCCCCTCCCATACAGATTTTGCTGGAACAGCCCTTACTGTATTCTTTATCAAATGTGTTTTTGTCTGTTTTACAATGATCAAACTACAACAGTATATTTGAAAAAAAAACTTTCTGCGAATACTCACTTTAGAGCATGTATGGCACGAAAGATGACAAGTGGGTGTTCTCTACACAAGTTAGTCATTAATACAATTTGTAGTTTTCTTTCATCAAGGATACGATTATTGTAAAATGCAAATATATTCAATACAAGTTTTAGTACAGTACTGAAATAACCATGTGTCCCAGTGTAATAACTGATGGATGATTGGTTGCGGATTATGTTTTTGTCTTTTTCATTTTCGAATATATATTATCTCTGTTTTCTGCGATAAAAACTGAAAAGGTAAAAAAGTCATGTGAATTATAAAGCATATTGATGTTGCCAGGTACGAGCGTCTCCCTCGTAACTTCCTCCAGCTGGAACTGCCCAGTAGAGAAGAGCTGTTCCACTCTGCTGCCGACACCAGCAAGCCTTTGTCGTCTGTGTTCAACACTCTGTCGCGCTACTTGTACCATCAGCGATGGGTCTGGTCATTCAACAATGGAAGTGTGGGGCACAGTAGTCTGCCGGCCCTTGGCAAGATACTGTCTACCATAGCTAAGTGAGTGACTACTGTATATTCTTGTGTTATTCTGTGACTTGTTTTATTCTAATATGTAATTCCCATACTGTTTTGTTACTGTTAGAATTTTTAGTTGTGTCTTAAAGCTACATTTTGTTCTGTTAAGCTGGCTAATAATCGAAAATCAAATTGAGTCTGTATTTTTATGTAATTTTAATCCACACTTCATTTATGCCCAATGGTAACAATGACTTGAATGACAATGGACAAACAACCAGTCAATAATAACAACATTTTGATATTATCTCCTTGCAGACTGAGGCTACAAGAAGGATTTCACTATGCGGACACATCGTTAGGAATCACCAACATGTTTCTAGAGGTGCAGATGGGAGTAAGTTTTGTTCTTATCATTTGAAATGCACCAGTTGCGTAAATGGTGCCTTTCTTATTCTTAAATTAAAGTCCGTTTATACTATTCTTCATAATATTTGTTGCATACACATTGTCGGTTGGCAGCTTTTAGGTATACTCCTTGGAACTCTCGGTATATTTTTCGATTCTCCAGTGAACAAAGACATAACAACAATATACAAATTAACTGCTATATTTCGAGACTGATGATGTCCCATCTTGAGGCAAAAATAAAATGACAGGAATAAAAGCAGATCAGAAAACATCACAACGCATTCAGGTGCAAGTCAATAGTAAAAGCATGAAATTCGGATGGAGTGAGAGGCACTAAGATAGAGAGCCAGCGTGCAGAGGACACCTGTGATTCTGCAGAGCACACCTGTGAGCTGCTTATTCAACACGGTTCATAAGTATGGAATCCAATATTTTTAATCTATGGGTGTCAAAAATTGTGTGCACATCCCAGAAAACAAACTTGGGAAGGTTTTGTAGAACTCATGTGCTGCTAAGCTGGATACATCTTTTCATTTGCAGCCAAACCGTTCAAAGGATCATTATGAAAAGTTATGGGTAGATGTGGTCCTGATGAGAAGACCATGATTGGCATTGGTTTTCAAACGTGTCCAACTATTGTGTCGCACCCTTGTGCCAGATTCACTAAGTGACCATTTTTGTTATTCTCAAGTCCACCTCACTATTTGCTTAGCCGTTCAAAAATTGACAGACATGTTCCTTCTGAGAAAACCATAGCTGACATTGATTTTAGGATGGGCTGGACAGCTGTGGTCCCATATTGGCAATTTTGTGTTTTTGCATCGGCAGCTTTATGTCCCTAATCCTAAATTCTTTGTGAAATTGTGGCAAGCGTTTTCCTATGAATGTGACAATGGCCGACCATAACTTTTCGATACATTTATCTGTGTGCCCAAGTGCCAACTTAGAAGTTTTTACATTTGCCTCTGCATCGTCAGACAATTTTTCATGACTGTCCCAAGTCTGTGCCTAACTATAAGCACTACCAGCCTGTTGCAAACTATATTCTGTTACAGTTCCCCAGTGACAATGACTGTCCCAAGTCTGTGTCTAACTATAAGCACTACCAACCTGTTGCACACTATATTTTTTACAGATCCCCAGTGACACTGACTGTCCCAAATCTGCATCTAACTATGAGCTCTACCAGTCTGTTGTACAGTATATTCTATTTCCACCTCAGATGTCCACAACGAAGGAAAGGTTAGTTCATTCGCTTAACTGAGCTGCCTCCAGGTGAAAGTGTTTCCTAATTGTAAATGCAAGGTCGTTTTGTATCCGCACAGTCCTTGATCACCATTGTGGACTTCTACCTGCAGAGTCGTATCTCTTGATGGTGCTTTTGATAAACATAACACTAATGCATAAAGTGGCATTTAATGCTCTCTTGTACAGTAACTGATGTAATCATACTCGGTTAAATCTGAAGATACTCAAATTAAAACAAACTAAGTATAAAATGCTATGAAGGGAGAGTTGCCCTGCATACACAATTAACGTGCATTTTACATGCAAGTCTTCTCGGGTGATTTATCTCATTGGTCATTAGAAGTGTCAAATACCTCCAAGTGTGGCATATAAATGAGACTGGATAATGTGCTGAAAAGCTATTATAGTAAATTTTGTAATATTTATTTGTGGAGAATAAATGTGTTCATTATGTTGGATTTTATTTTGACATTCACATATGTTTTTGCAACAAAAATAGTAAAATTCCCGTAACTAACTCGTGGCAAAAGTTAAGCTCAATCACTGCCTTCTACTGAAGTTGATGTGATTTCTTTTGCTCACTTATTTTCAATAGCGTGTCTGAAGATGATGGGGATGAAGAGTCGACTGAGGCTGACGGTGAACTACAACTCATTACAGAGTGTTGGGTGGAACCGCAAGGTGGTGTGTTAGTTGGCAGTAATCGTAACCAGCGACACCTGGAGGGACTTGACTACACACAACTAGCCAGAGCGGTGAGTTGAAGTGTTTGTCATAGTTGTAATAGCACTCGACATAACAAGCTGCAGGTGGCAAATGTGACCTGAAGTTTGGAAATGCGAGCTGAAATTTTGGCCAGCTCTTATCAAGTTGAAAAATGCTACCTGGGCTTTCCAACGTATTTGAGCTGAGAGTTTTTATACTTTTCGGCAGATACTTGGGTTATGCAGGGCTTGGAATTTTCCGCGGAAACGCGGATTTCCGCTTTTTTGAAATGTGCTTTCTGCTTTTTTTTATAATATTTCCGCGTAAAAAAATCGGATTTGATATGAAATTTCCGCGGCAAATTCCTTTCTTACCACGGCGTTGCAGACGACGTTCACCTCGTAAAGCGGAAGTTGCTCTTTATGTTTCGGAGGAACGTAAATTGTCAACATTGCCGGGGCATCTGGGTAAAGCGTGGTGTGATTTTCAATGGCGGCTCGTGTTATTGTTAAGTGCGGCGACAAATACTACCGCTCTGCAGCCAAAATTGTGTGGGTTGGGAGTGGACGGGAGAGCTAAAAGGACGCAGACGCATGCTACTGATGGTGGTAACGTTTTTTTTTTTTTTCTTTTTTAGTCCTCCCGATTTTTGTCGCGGAAAGGTTCACATTGACCATTTCAAAGGCTGGTTATCGGGCATGATTTGGGCTGTAAAAGTTTCCGCGTTTTTTGTCATTGGTCATTCCAAGCCCTGGTTATGTAAGGCAACTCGTGTGAATCCGACCATTATTTAGTTGTTGCAAAATCAAGTTCAAGAGAACACTAACCGAGAACAGTCCTCTGGATGACCTGTAAGCATGTCACGTGAACATGGGATAATGCAAAATCGAACTTTGATGTGTTTCATTGGCTAATATTTTTGAGTGCTTTTGCAAATTTCCGGATGCGCCAAAGAAAGTTTCGGACTATGGGATAACGCGTGATAAAACGTCACAAAGCAGTAGTGTTTCTTCTAATTATTGAACGTTCGACTTAACAAACTTTGTGGTGGAAAAACATTTATTTTTCGTTCGTGTAGGATATCCTCATCAAATATCCACAATATCAGGGCACTCACATGTTACCAACGTAAAGTGTAGGCCTACTCCAGCAATTCAAATGTCTGAACTTACGCGTGTGCACCACTCCAAAGCTACACATCAAAAGATAACAACGACAGTCCTAAATAAAAGAGTATACTGGCTTGGTTCTGTTCAGTGCCCGGGTGCCAACAGTTTATTTGACAATGAACTCAGATTCTCGGCGGTTATAAAAGACCCTGCTTACAATATTCCTGGGACCGATGTAGCCAAGAACTGATATTTTCCTATTCTGATGTTTCCCAGGTCATAGTTCCCTAGACCCGATGTTCTATGCCGTCTATTGCAACTTAACGGTTAGACGCAAATGTGTGGTTAGCGAACTTTTTATTCTTTCCCTCATACACTGCCCGCAATTTTTCGCTCACTGGATCACGCCGTGAACTTTTCAGACTTAAATAGAAAGAACATTTATTCTGCCTGAAACGGACAATTAAAACAAAGTTATTCCGAGTGGCTAAAAAGGGTACAGTGTAGGTAGTAACGATAGCCACAAAACCACCCTACTAGATGGAGTTAGCCTAGCAAAATCGTAGCTCATGCATGTGCCCACTGACTACCTTTGAAGTGTTTCATAGTGAGCGCTCACTGCTTTACTAAGTGTCCCCCCTCAACTTTTGGGAATTTCCAATTAAGTGCCCACAGTTCAGACTAACGCCATCATAGTGCACTAAAAGCGGCCGCGCATGGTTTGAAATTGACTTGCAGCCCATATAGTGAGTCACACTCTCCTACACAACAAATTCAGTTTTCAAAAAACCCGCCTTTTTTCAATATTTAAAAACCAACCCGACTTTGTTTGATACCTCCAATAGAAAGTTAACACTAATAACATGCATGGTGGGGTCACATGTCGTTTTGTGATTGACCTAGTTTCCCGTACATGGAAGGTATTGAGGAGCAAACTCAAATTACCCAGTGGAAACCCACATGGAGTCGGGATTCATTTCGGGCTCTTCATTTCATGGAAAACTAATTGTTGAAAATGTAAACAGCGCAAGTCCCACATTTTTTGTTGTGAAATTTGCACTGAATTGTTCCTGCGCATCAATACGTCATTCGGCTAGGGCAACGTTTCATGGATGTTTTCCACAAGATGTTTTTCAAATGCCGTGTTAAGTTGCAAAGTTCCGGTTGCGAACAATTAGAGGGAGTTTGCACTCAGAGCTAGTTTGAATCTTTAACGACTTTGATGACAGTCGTATAGCACGTTTCATGGTGCAAACTTAGCTGCTCGAGTGCACGTGTCTGTTAGAGAGCACTGATTCAACTTTCATGTCAACAACTAGCCTTGCGCTCTTTAGAGCCTTTCATTGGCGGTCATATGGAACAGTAAACACTGTATGTGCTTGTAAGAACTCAATTTTGCAACCAGAAATTTGTGAGTATTTAACGCCACAGGCAAGAGTATAATCTAATCATTTTCTCGATGAACTAAAAAAAAATCTATTTTTATGCGTAAAAATGGCAGGGAAAATTTTTGCCACCTGGAATTTATGAATGCGATCTAGATTTTGAAAACGTGACCTAGGATTTTGGCTAGGTCACAAAATGCGACCTGGCAATTTTCATAGCGTCGAGTGTTGTGTTAGAAATGTTGTGGTATTTTCTGTTGCTACAGAATAATTTCTGTTATTCTATGCTCGACACTGGTGAAAAGAGCAAGATGACACAAGTGTACGCGATTTATCACCATCTATTATGGTTGTGCTAGCTTCACTTGCAAATGTCTTGCATTTAAGGAACACAACCCCACTTTTGGTACTAGTTATTTTGATACCTCTGCTCTTACAACTGAGATTTTCCATGCCGTGATATTGCATTTACTCTGATTTTTTTGAGTAACCACTGTGATCTTTGACTTAATGTCATAGTTCAGCATAAAGCACTAGTGAGCATGTGAAACACATCTATCAAAATGATCTAAACTCACTTGCACACATGGAAATGAGGTCAAGTATTTTTAATCCCGTCATCTAAAAATAGAGAGACATGCAACATCTTTTTATTGATAGGTTTTATGTTTTTTAAATAGACTGGTGTGCTGTTGTGTGTATGATAAATTTTTTTGTTGGAAGGAGTTTTCCCTTGAACCTCAAACAGGTGTGTGAAATTATGACCTTAACATCGTGCCTTTGAAAATATCAACCTCATTTCTGTTGCCACCTGTTGATTGGTTCTGATCCTTGCTTCTCTCCGTGTCCCTTAGTTAGAGGCCAGTGTGGTGCATCTGACCTTCCATAATCTTGCCTGTGTACTTTCTTACCTGGGATGACCAGAATGTTTGGCTTTGGCAGGTTCTACTTCACGAGTGTTGTGTTTAGTATATGGGCTGAAATACTTGAGCATTTTTATTTCATGCCGGATGTGGATTTGTTACCTCAGTTGATACTGAATTTGAAACTTGTGAATTAAGTAATAACATCAAGCGATAGTGAAATATCACAGTGTATTATGTTTCTGTTAGAGCGTATAAACTTGAAATATGACGATCAAAATTTCAAGTGGGAAAAAAGCAAACTAAAACTGGTTAGATAAGGGGAACTAGAAGGGTGAAATAAATGAACACATAAGCTTTATCTGTTTGGAGAAATTTGTCAGTACTATAATTGCAGTGCTGGTTTGTAGTTATTTACTTCTTCAAATCTCTGATTCTGTGATTGTTTAAGAATCCGGTGTCAGACTTTTGGTGGCTGGAGGGAACAGGTGTCTTTGATGTTATTTGCTCTTATTAATTGTTACTTTGTGCAATCTAGACATGATCCACAGTGCTTCTGTTCTGACCTCAATAAGACAACTTGAACCACTCTATGATGAAGATTTTAAATCAAAATTATTAACAAATGCTTACGGTTTAGATCATTGGTTGAGCACTGGAGAAAAATCTTGCTGAACCCATATTTAGTTTTCAGGACTTGAGTGGCTAAATTGCTTGCATTTTTTTCACAGTGTCTGTGAAGGTGTAATTTTGCCAGCAGTTTTTGTCACCTGCAATTTATTCACTTTTAAACGTTACATGTTAAAGCACATTTACTTCTTGCGAAACAAAATTGGCGCAACAATAAACAAAGGTGTCTGCGCATGTGTGTCCTTTAAAGTAAGCTGTCTGGCTTCAAAAGTTTGTGCTAGCGAAAACACCAGCAGGTTTTGGGTGACTGGACGGTTGTAAAGTGGTAGCAAAAGTGACCATTGAAATAGTTGGCATTACGGACTGCTTATGTTAGTGATAGGGAAAATTCAAGCATCAATCTTAGCCAGTTTGTGACCATGCATGGTAGGTGTCACATGTTTTGACATTTGATAAGCAGCACCGAGTGATCACAAGATATGTTCCCACAAATGTTTACAAATCTATTTGATAATTACTGTAGTCCAAACTCTTCATGTTCAAACTGTCACCTTTAACCTTCAATCTCCAAATGCATTCTGACCTTTGTGACCATTAGAATTTATGCAGGGTCTATTTTTAGCAATACAACTGCTATTCTGTTTCAGTTGAAGTCAATCTCAAAATGGATTGTGTTTTATTTTTTGATTCTCAGACTACAAAGCCCTGCCCAGTGCATGTGAAATAGTATATTATCTAAGGTATTTTGAGATAGGTGTGAAAAATTCCTGTGGGAGGTTTAGTTTGTTAATGCTGTTTCAGTATTGGCAGCGCTTGGTTCAAATATGTATTGGTCAAAACTGTCTGCAAACTTGAAGAAATTGTGTGCTGTTGTTGTTGTAGTGACAATGGGAAATACATTTGAATACGAGTTAAGTGTCGTCCACATGCAGACTTAACCTGGAACAAGTTACTCCTGGAGCGAGTTGTCTCTAGGTTTGAGTGCTAGTTGTCTGGATGCTTTTTAAACTAGTGCCACTAAACTTATTCCACTGAAGTGTGGTAACTTTTATTCTTGGGTAACTTGTGCCACTTGTAATCGCTGTGTGGCCGCAGAAGTGGGTTAGGCCAGAAGTAATTTTCAGCTGTGGTTACATACAGACAGGTTTTCTTTTTGCATGCCGTACTCGCATTAGGCGTTGATTGCCATGCACAGAGCGACTTCCGCCTTACCCTAGTTATCGCATGTACATGTATGGACGTTTCACTTCAAGGTGGGTTAAGTTACTTTAGTGCAAGTTGTTCTAGTCTAGGGTAGATTGTGTGCGAACGGGACGGCAGGGAGAGAGAGAGAAACAATTTATTTTTACGTCACATAAAAGAGTAGAATTCCATTGGTTGGCCAGCCAATCCAGAGTTAGCTATTGGCTTCAATGACCACCAGTAATGTCTAGACTGTGGGTACACTGTCAGTAACTCCCTGTATATGGCTGAAATAAACTTACTGTGCAATTTTTAAAAACAGATTTTCTGTCTTTTCTGTGGTGGTGTTACTTTCAGTTGTTACAATAAACCTGCCTTCTGTCACAAAAGCAACTTTTGATTCTGATCACTTACTGTTATCATCTTGATCTTTTACTATTTCTTAGTCATGTCTGACAGTTGTTTATTGCACGAGATCAAGCTATACAAGTTGACACATTTTATGCCTGAACATGGTCTCAAAAATAAGTAACTATCTGTTCTCTACAACACCATAAATAACTTCTCAGTCCCAGTTAAGGAACAAGTAGATGACACTAATTCTGTGGTGGGAAGTGGTCAGAATCAACAGTTGACTCCAGGACCTGGAATGTGGTTTTACAGCTGTTTCAGTACATGTACATTTTAAGCTGCACAGGCATTGTTTATGGTTTCACTGGTTCAGGATCACTGGTCAATGTTTTACAGTTAGTCTGCTAGAGTTATTAATGAATGGGGTCTGTAGACTAAGAAAATGGCTTCTTGTCACATCCTTTCTTCCTTGAATTTAGTTGTACAAGATTAAGTATGGTCTCTGTTAAGCAGAACAGCAAATAGTCTGCTTTATAGATTGCAAGTCATTCAATAAATGATGGAATACTTGTACACAACAGTTGATAATTTAATGTAGTCTTATGCTGCTGTGGGTGATTTCACAAGTGGCACTAGTGGTCAGTGGACACAAGTTTTTAATGAAATGCAATAACTGCATCTAGTGATGATGTTTAATATAAAGGAATAACTTTCATAAAGTGGACTAAACAGACTAATCCTCAAAAGGCTACATATTTGTTCAGTGTCCCATGACACCTCCCCCTGGCCTGATAGTCATCCTTGCATGCTGTAAACTGAATTAGCCAAGGTCAAGGGTTGGAGTTGTGAGCAGTATAAAGGTTGGGCTGAAGTACTGTGTAAAGTTCAACTGGCTCAGCTAACTGCATCTTGATCAGTCAGCTAATATTACAGTCTTATCTCCACCACCAGCTCTCAAGGGGCTGTGCTGGTGTTAGCTTAGTGATAAGCGTTGAAAGTCTGATGGGAAGCAAAGTAATGGCTCAAAGTTTCACTTGTTGAGGATGTTGGTAAATGGCAAATTGTGCCATAGTTGATTTTGTTTGATTGCATTTGGTATATGCATTTAGTACATGACCGGAAGTATCTCAGTTTAGTTATGAATAAGTTGACTAGAAAGAGTGCTCTAATGCTGTATTTGTTCTTACTTTCAAAATATTTGAGTGACGTTTTTGTACAAATTAATTGAAAATGGCTAACTGCATCTTGATCTGCCAGCTAATATTACAAATTGAAGCTACACAAAGGTACATTTTATTAAGTTTCAAAACCTTTATTCTAACCGGATTATTTTTCACTTTTCGTGCCTGTATTTCATTTATGATTCAATAATATAACATTGTCTTGTTATTTTTCTTCCCCCTGTTGTGCAATATCGTTTAATCTAAAACTGATTTAATTACAACCAGTTCTGAAATCACCTACCCTTTTAAGACATTGATTACCTGGCAAAGTTGATAAGATAGTTAGTTATCTGTCTACTATAAGCAATGTGTACAAAGATGCTGGACTTATCAACAATGGAGACCTGAGTCTGCAAAACAAACTGTAAGGAACTCTACTGAAAAGCTTCTCACATACAATTTTGACCCAAGAAAAAATCTGTTGAAATTCTGGGGCAAGTTTTATGTTTCAGACAGCAGTATTCATCCTGCGTTTTGCGCACTCTTCTGTCCTGTGGATCGTTGTTGAGTGTTGAGCTAACATTGTTGATATTCCAGAGTTCATGGGTAACTCTTACACCATTCACAAACTGGCTAAGGCACTAGTATTTTCACTAGCGTTTCTGCTAGTAGTAAAATGCCGGTCACGTGAACTGTTACGAGTGTCACTTTTGATAGTGCTTTGTTGGTAGTTTGAGTTGTCGCATAACTGGTGGCGTTTTCACTATCACATTTATAGCCAGACCTCTTTCATCAGAGGACATAGATGCACAGGGGCAAGAGATTTTAGTTAATTTGAGGCAGAGAGTGAACCTGTTTTTACATGACTGGATTTTGGCTGAAAAGTGACATGGGTGGTTTGTAAACAAACTAACTGCTGGCGAAAATGACCTTTCGTAGATAGCTAGTGTTTTTGTCACTGAAACTGCTAGTGGTTTTGCCACTCATGCGAACCTAGTATTTGATAAAGTTGTAATTTATCTATCCAGGATCCAGGGCAAACTGTCCTCTGAGATTAGCACCTTATCAACTTAATTAATGACAGTAGTGATAAGAAGTTATCAATGTCTTTGAGATTGGGGGATTCTACAATAGTTGCAATTTTACTTAAAATGTTTATTGGATGATAATTTGTAGATTTGGATAGGGGTCCGAGTAAAGGTGATGGTTGCAAATATGAAATGACAAACTCCAGATTTGTTGTGGATGTTACGGTGACTTAACAAATTCAGTGTTTTTTATATCAGTTTACTGTGATTGTTGACTTCACTGTTAAGTAGGCTATGTCAGCTTGCCCTAGTTTGTAGACACTGCTAAAAGGAACAATTTTGCTCCTAGCTTCAGTGAAAACCACGCTTTTCTTAGGTTTTGTTGCAGTGTAGCAATATCATGAAAATGGAATTTAATTTTTATCAATAATATTAGATACTAATAAAAATGGAGGTTTCTGTGACTTGGACAAAATTTAAGTCTGTATGTAACGTGTTACAATGCAACAAAATCCTATTATGCGATAACAGATCCCCTTCTACATAGTAAATCATGGTCGAGTCACAGTTAGTAGCCCAACAATTGCCATCGTTGTACTCTGATTAATTGTTAGCCTGACATTCATAACCTTATATCTACTTTATGGAGCAATAACTTTGATAGTAGCTTGGCAAGTGTTAATTACTGTCCTTGTGCAGGCTCATTTGTCCAGTTTAGACATTAACATTTGGCCATGAACAACTGATTTGGAGCAAATTGATCGGTGTCACGCGGGCCGTTTACACACACAAATCACTAACTGTGGTAAGAGGAAGTTGTTGGCTGGAGAGTGGAATGCACATGCGCAGGTTTACAAATGGTGAGAGTTGTAGAGACAGAACCCGTATGTAGTTCATTACACAGGTTCGCGTTTAGACATATAATTGACACGGAGCAAGATGGTCGAGCGCAAATTGCTCTACCTCACAAACGGGTGGCAAAAGTTGTCGCCGCGGTGTCAATTTGCTCCAGATCAGTCCCGTTTACACACATACGTGCGCCACAACATCTCGTTCCGTGTCAACTGATCCGTGTCAACTTTTGTATTGTAAACAGTACTATTGCTGTCAGAGCCTTGCGGATAGACACTGGTAAACTGAGGAAGTACTTGCAGAACCCCATGAGGTGTAGTAACGCGTTTGCTACAGTCTGTTTGAATTTGAGGCTTGAATTCTGACTTGTAGTTGTAGCTCAATGTCATCTGAATGTACATACATCTTGCTTATTGCATTTTTAAATATTGTAGTAAAAATGAAAATAACTTTTTAGCAACTTTTTTTCTCCGTCTTATGTTTGTTTAGAACTCTTTCTGTTTGATTTTAAATATTTTCCTTATTGATGTACTGGTAAGATCTTTGCCATCAATAAACCAAAATATTGTTTAATTAGATGTAGTTTTTTGGCAGATCATCTGATATGGTTGTTTTAACAGTCTTGTTTTAATTCAGTCATTCTAGATTTTTGCACAATTTATTTGCCAGTCTAGACCAATTTGGCCAACTACACCTCCATTCACGCACTTCCTAATGCCATGAAACCACATTCCCCCAACACCTGTAGGGCACTGTGGTGCCAATCTTATCTGGTCCATTTCTAGATATGGGACCAGTAATTTATCAAAGATAATGCCTCTTTATCAGCCAGCACTCCCTTTAGCCTGGTAAACTTTGGACCTCTCAGCTTACCTGTTGCTTGTAATCTTTGGGACAGTTCATTTGTGACAGCCACTGGGTGTGGAAGGCCAGGTGTAGTCTCATGATTGTCTGTCATTCATAACTTGCAATATTACATTTAATGTTCATAAGTTATTGATGGCTACCGTTATTGGGGGATAATAATAAGAATATTCAGTTTTTTTCATATGGAAATAAAAATTGCTTGAAATTCAAATGCATAAAATGATCAGTAATAATTACAAATAAAGATATGTTAAGTTACTCTTGGCATGAAATTTTTGATTTTTAAAAATTATAATGAACATAAATTGGCATAATTAAAATACTTAATTCTTACATATTACATCATTTTGTGTAATATAAACACAGTTTAAGTTTAATGTCTTTTGAATCATTAACCCATTACACTATTTACCCTCAGTAAGATATATCCAATTTAGGGCACAGCATGACAGACTAGGGAAATTTATTTTCTCATTTTTATTATAAAAGATTGATTGCAGAGAATTAATGCTCGCCACATTCATGTTCTATACCATAGAGACACATTTTGAAAAGATTGCTGGCATTGACAGCCTTGATTGGGTTGTGGTTTACAGTCTTCACATGGCATTTGTTTATTTACTGTACTCCTCCTACATGGTAACCAAGATTTCTAGGTCATAGCCACAATGGTGATCCTGCAGGCTGTTTCATCCCAACTAGTGTAAGGTAGGGGCTTCATATGTCACACACGAACATGAACACACAACACACACCTGTGTTTGGAAATTGGACAGTCGAGTTACAAGGTCATTGTCATCACCCCCTGTGAATGTTGGACTGAGCCAGTTCCTTCCAGGTACAAATGACCCCCCAGTGCCTAACTAGTATCACTGAGTCATGCGTGCACCCGTCGATGCAAGGGACCCTCTTGTGCTCTTACAGTCCACGTGACTCCAGGGGCAGCTGACAGTACACACCCATTGAAGAAAATCTCGCATCATGCGTGTCAGGATCCTAAGTATTACTCAACATTTGGGCTTTTTTTGTTATGTTCAGTTGTACTTCTATTGTCATTCTGTTGAGTTCTTGGGTTGAGGCTTTCATTTTCTATGTCGGGAACTTTAGTGGTGTACTTGACCGTAGCAAATTTTCAATACCGTGATCTCCGCAAAGCTGGAAGCTTAGGTCATGACACCTGTTTTGTAGCCTGCCAGATCTAACTCTTCCAGCTCACCTGAGATCACCTGTCACATTAAGGTGTTCGCTCTTGCTTCTCAGTTTGCCTGTGGTGGTGTCCACACTGCTTATTCATGTTTATATTGAAGCCTCTGGCTAGTGCCTTTCTGGGCCTGAACAGCTTGATTGTTCAGTTAGCTGATAGCTGGTTGTTGTATACATTATTAATGACCTTGTGCAGTTGATTTACTGAATTGGAAATTAGCTTCAGTAGACTGACACCTGTTTTAAATCTGTTGGTCTCCTCTGGAATTCGGGAATGTTGGAAGGCAGT
This sequence comes from Phoronis australis, assembly GCA_002633005.1. NCBI lineage: Eukaryota > Metazoa > Phoronida > Phoronidae > Phoronis > Phoronis australis. The sequence goes on along the minus strand of NMRA01000293.1, from coordinate 327,288 downwards.
TAATTAAATCATCAAATGATATTAATTGTCATGTTCCAAGTAAATCAACAGTTTTCCCTCTGATTTTTGACTGATTTCTATGAATATTTTTCATGGTTGTTTGAATTGATTCTGCATGAGGCTTTGTTTCTGGTTTAGACCACTTGAAGGGGGTGTGTAATAGGTTACATGGTTGGACCAGCAAGGGTCTGGCATAAGAGCCATCAAAAGAATGTCTGGTTTGACCATATATTAACTGACATGTCATTTAGATAGACAGTCCCTGTTGATGACCTGCTGCAGGATTGGTCAACACTGTGACTAACTGGCAATTTATGACCTATCGTTGCCGCAGTCTGTTGCAAGGGGGCGTGTCTTCACCAAGGCTGAAACTCAGAGATTGAACTTAGCAGGGATCAGGAGACATTTTCAGTTTCAAGCAAAGGGGTGGACATGTGTGTTTCCTTCCTGGCTCCAACCTGTTGCTCTTGATTCTAGGTATGCATAGTGTCATGGATCAGTTGTTGAGTGAGACACTAGACTCTTAGTGTGAGCATGATTCTTGGGACTGTTTGTTTAAGCTGAGACTCTGTGTGTATTTTGTCTCAGGATTAGGTTTTCAGGGTTGCTTCTTTATTGTCTGTCATCTGCACTGAATGTCTGTCAGCTTCATAGTTTGCACAGTGCCCACTGGGCTGTTATTTATAGTCCTTAGATTTCTGCATTATGCTCTGGTTTGAGGGCTGACCTAAACTTAGATCTCCTGTGGAGCAATGGTTAGTTTTCTGGTTAGAGTTGTTCATTTGCTGTCATTGCAGAAGTGTCGGGACATGGCAGTTTGCTTGAAGGTTTTCTGATGGCAGAGATGACTTATCATTTTAGTGATCTCATACTCATGTGACTGTCACAATGTGGCAAACGAAGATAAGACACTGGCAGGATGGGCTGATCAAACATCTCCATGACAGCACACCAGGAATTCCATATAGGTCGTGACACATAACTCAGCCTGATGATTTCCCATGTACTTTCAATTTCTTTTCTTTTAAGGAATTTGCTGAATAGATATTTGCGGATCTTGCCTCAAGTTGATTTTCCTATATGTAAAATTTGGATGTTAGTTTCTACGTTTTCATTGCGTTTGAATTCATATGTTAATTCTGATAGTTATAGGGATATTGCTACTGATGCTGTTAAGCATTGATCTCTTATCTGCCTTCTCTAAAATGCATGCTTCCTGCCTCGTAGAATAGGTTGCTGATAAAATACTTTGAGCATGTATTTATCAAATTCCTGGTCAGTGTAGATAGTGTTTTCATTGCAGGATGACTTCAAATGAATCTACTGCAACCCTGTGCAAATATTTGCATGGCACTTGACATTGCAGGGAAGTCTGGTTTTCTGTGTGATCCGTCACACAATTTAAGGCTTGTGGATGTTGTTTCGTCAGATTCTGCCCTCAAGAGTCGTGTAGTTAGCGTGTTAAATCTAAAGGTCTATCTTGTTTAATTTGGCACATTGCGGAGCCCATTTGTGATTTGAGGAAGCTGAGTGAAGCTAGTGTCCCCCTGGGAAAAATGTGGAATCTGAAACCACATTGGCTGGCTATTGTTGTAGGTATTGGGTCAGATGGTTGTAACAGATGAGTCAGTTTGAATGCATTGGGCTCTTGGCCTTTTATATATTGTCTGTTTGTCAACTAGCTAAATGTGTTCAAGCTGCATGAGACTTCATTGTATTGTCAATTTCCTTATCATCACTAGGCTGCTTTGTCAGTTGGAAGCAAATAAGCCTATGTCATTCAGCTGATTCACAATTCAAAGTACAGTTTGTGGTCAGTGGTGATGGCCAGTTGTATCTTGTATCTGGCATATTTCATTCTGGTTGACATTTGCCTAGGTTCACCAGGCATGCAGGGGGCGTATCACAGGTCAAAGGTCAATTTGGTCATCTGGTCATGGGTCAGTCGATGCAGTGATAGGATGGCTACTGGAGTTTAAAATGGTTTTGTTAGTTGTGAATTTTCATATCATAGTCTTTTTGTTGATTTTTTTAATGTCATTGTTTGTTTGTTTATGATGGAGTAGTTGTCAATTTCATTTGGTTATTGCAATGCCTAAGTTTCTTAACCAACCTTACATGTCTTGTGGGATTATGTTAAGTTTTCTTCAAAAAGCACATGATCTGAAATTATTCACGTTCAATTCCAACATGGCTGCTGGCACCTGTTGGCTTTCCATTGGCTGGTTTATCACTGTGAACAGTGCAGGTTGGTATCTACTCATCCTGGGATCACAGGTATGGCGTGAGATAATGGTGATAAGTCCACAGACCCCTGGACTGGTCTGATTAACTGACAGTGCTCAATTAGTGTGATTGGCAGCTGATTGTCTTAATGGGCGTGGCTTAGTGAATGTAAAGGTTGGTAATTATTAAACTTGCAAGTCCAAAGGAGGTTAGAACTACAAAAGAGGCAACAAAGATTATTGGTCCTTTTCATGAGAAGGTGATTAATGGTATGATGATAAAGCCACAGATTCATTTAGTCAAAATATTCCTAAGTTTGTGATTACTGCTCCACCATCAATTATATTTTATTGTTGAGAAACATTCTTCAGTGAAAAACATCAGCTGATCAACTACTGGTATGTTCTCATGGCATTTAGTCTACACTCCAGTGTAACTTCCCTGGTGACCTAGAAACCCTGCTAAATGTTATCATGAAGTTGGTAAAACTGACAACTCTACCCTGGGTGAGATGCCTGCTCTGATATTTGGTCATGGTGATTAACATTCAGCTTTAGACTAAACAACTGGTCTAAGTTAAAGCAATGACACTTCTGCCGTGGGATTTATATCTAGGTGAAAAGCAAAAAGTAACCCTGAAGAAGTCTGGAGTTTTGCTATTCAAACTAAGGAAGTGCACTCGCGTTCTATTTCTAGTTTCAAACCAGTTTTAAATGGATCAGGCATGATAAAATGCTTTGTGGAAGAATATCCAATTTAATGCAGTTTCACTTAGCAAATTTGTCAAGTTGTTCAGCTGATGCCCTTTGAGTTCCTTGTCTGATAGGACAGTTAAGTGTCACATGGTCTGTAAGTGACTGGAGTAGTTGATGATTGGTCAACTGGAACTGGGTTATCTCTGCACCCCACTCCCAGTGTTGCACATGTGACTGCTTTTACATTGCAGTGTTGAATTTGGTACTGTTGTGTCCTGGTGGAGTATGGGCATTGATGCCTTGATGTTCTTTGCAGACTCCTGTTGCCTGTGGTCAACTTTCAGAAATTTTTAAGTGGTTGAATGTTGCTAGATTTTATAAAATTTTTGGTCAATTCTAGTTTCCGACCTTCCTAATATCTTGCTTTGAGGAACGGCATAAACATGTTCATTGTGAACTTGTAAATTTGTCCTTGGTTTTATCTCCTAGTAACTGAGTTCTGAGGTTATGCTTCCATTCTTATCTTGTTTAAGACGTGTGATCAGTGATCATAACTGGATGTTTCTTTTATCGAACGGTCATGCTTGGCGAAGTAATGTCTTGATACACTGAACTGTAATCATAAATTGGGTACTGATGCCTCAGTACAGTAATCCTTCATACACTGATCATTTATTGCGGGGGGGGGGGGCTTTTTGTAAATTGAAAGTCTTGGTGCATTGGAATGTCGAACAATGTTGGTCGAGAACGGAGTTCTATTATGGAAAATGCCATCAATTTAGAACACAATTGATAATTGGGTCGACAAATTTTGTTTTCTCATTTTTCCATGAAGGACATGTAGCACCAAATCAATACTTCTGCAAGTTCAAGTTCGGGACTACAGCAATCATTGGACAATATTTTGGAAAGGTAAATGCCTTTCAATGACAAAAAAGGGCAATTTGTCAATTATTTTGTCCAAGATTGGTGAGATTTGATGGTATCCTTCATATGCTGATGCAGTTTCAACCGGCTTCACAAACTGATGCCTTGGTGCAGTGGAGAGTAGTATCTCGTCGTGTAAATGGCTGATGAGATTCAACTCCTCCAACTGCTTCAAGGTTGTCATCACACAATGCCATCTATTGAGGATAGAATTTGTTCCTATAATTCTGCAGAATTATGTTGAAATGGCTTTGGGTCCACGTTCAGCGCTGTGCAAGACAAAAGAGTTCGCGTCAAGATTTACTTGCGGAATGTAGTCGTGTACTTTTACCTGATAATTACAACCTGATAATTACAGTCTGTAATTTATTGTACTTTTTGTTTATCGAAAATAAATTATTTTAATATGATTGTCTTCTTTTAACTTCTTCCTGAGACGGTGAATCTGTCGTAATTAGACAGTTTCGGGAACAATTTTGGATTGTTATTGGGGTCTCTTGTGAAATGTACATTTACTTGCACTCCTACACAATCACTAAACACTCTTTATAAACCGATGTCAGTTACAGTAACAAATATTCAAGTTGTTATAACAAGATAACTTTCTGTTCACACACACAATTTACCTTATTTGTTCCAAACAATACATGTTGCATCCGCAGACTGATTTTTAGCCAAAAGACAATAAACAGCCTTATGTACTTCGAAGGATCTCGATTTGCAAAAATGGAAAGATGATTTGCAATAGGCTCAGAACTATGATCCAGGATGTGGCAAATTAACTTGCAATTCACTCTGAAATACAATATAATTTCCTTGGTGTTTGACATGTTCAATGATACTATGTAACTTAACCACTGAGAAAATTTCACTTTTCTCGTGTTAGGGTTTATATTTATCTGAATTTTCACTTTTGAAATCCCACGCTCCCTGCTCGATTTCCAAAATCTCTTGGAGAATTTTCATGAAAGTTTGCAGATGTGTTTTTATAAAGATGACGTGCCCCTTATTGTCAATTTTATTAACGTGTGTTGCCTCTGCATCTTCGCTTGATGCAATTTTATAAAATTTGACAAAGTTTCTTGTAAACATATGATGTCTTACCATCATTAGATGAGTGTGATGCATGTCTGCTGAATTGACTCTATGGGCAATATTTTTGACTCCAAGTATGTATAATTATCTGCTGTGAGGAAACCAAACTTGACGTGGCTAACTTCAAACTCATTATCGCAAGAGGTCAGAAGAGGCCTTGGATAACTCTGGATATGGTGGACAACGGAAATTTTATTTTCTCTTTTTTGTTTAAAGATGAATTACAGCAAATAAATGCTTTACCATGTTCAAGTTTGGTATCATGGCCATCATACAAAAGAATGAAAAATTCTGGGCAGTCACAACTACGGAAGAAAACCTTGAAAAAGACGAACCATTTTTATCTGTAATGGGTGATAATGTACTGAAATCGTTTCGAACCCATAGTATGGTAAAAATTCTCCAATTTGGGACTGTGGAAAATTAATTATTTTGCTCGAGGTCGAAGCTTGTCATAAATTCTAGAAATAGGCAATATTAACTGTCCCAAATTCAAAGATCATCGGAAAGATGGCAAAATTTCTCTCTCTGCAGATTGAAAACACAAACAGGCCTTGAAGAAATATGAACATGGTGGACAACGGAAATTTTATGCGCCCACATATATGTGTGTGCATTTTGCCGTCATTTCTGCGTGGGTGTCCTTCCGGTTTCCGCAGCTGTATCTCCTAAACCCCTCACAGGATCTTGATGAGATTTGGCAGATGTGTTCCCATTACACTGATGACAGATGACATTGAAGTTCAGATGGATCGGACTACTGATGTGCCCCCTAGTGGCCATTTTAGTTTTGTACATTAACATTTGTATCTTCAAAGTTCCTCCAGGGATTTTCATGAAATTTGGCACTTAGGTATCTGTTATTAAAACAACGCTATCCTCCCATTTTCGGATAGATTCGAGGTATTTTGCACCACCTAATGGCCATTTTTACTGTTATCGAGTTTTTTAGTGTCCAACCCTCTATCAACCAAACCACTCTAAAGATGATTTCGAATGGCATATATATGTCCTTGTGTGAAGAGGACAGTTGACGATTTTCCGACAACTTTGACTAGTGTGGCATCTCCTAATGGCATTTTTTTGTGCCAGTAGCTTTATCTCCTAAACCCACTGCAGTATCCCTATTAAAATTAGCAAGTAAATTTATATGAAGTTATCAATAGACAATGACTTTCAGGCGGATCCAACTACTGGTGTAGCTCCTAGTGGCAATTTTAGTTTTTTACATTTATGTCTGTTATTCAAAGGTTCTCAACGGATTTTCCTGAAATTTTGCACATAAGCATGTATTAATGAGATGATGCCATACTCCTGTTTTTGGATGGATTCGGGGTTTTTTGGGGCCACCTAGTGGCCATTTTGAGTGTTTTTGAATGTTTTTTGGCGTCCGCCCCTCTTTAAACCAGACCACTTTAAGGATGAAAATTGGCATGTGTGAAGAAGAGGACAATTGACGATAATTTTCTGATGACTTTGACTACTTTGGCACTGGCTGGTCACAGTTTTGTTTTTTTGGGCTCATGAATGTATTTCCTAAACCCACTACAGGATCTGTATTAAATTTAGCAAATGTATTTATATGAAGTTGGCAACGGACCACTGTGACTTTCAGAGGAATCTGAGGAACGCTGTGCCCCTAGTGGCAATTTAATTTTTTGACATTTGCCTCTGTTTCTCTGAAGTTCTTTGATGGATTTTTATTAAATTTGGTATATAGCTTTCTATTAATGACACGATGACATGTTCCTATATTTGTGTAGATTATACATATTTTATTCCATCTAATGGCTTGTTTTTGGCGTATGTCCCTCTATCAACCGAACCTGACTCTGAGGATGATTGTAATTGAATGTGATATTCCAATTTTGACTTCTGTGGCGCCTCCTAGTGGCAGTTTTTTTGCACCCATAGGTGCTTTTCCTAAACCAACTGCATAATATGTGTATTTGACAATGGATGACAACTTTCAGATGGATTCGTGGAACGCTGTGCCCCTCGGTGGCAATTTCATCATTTTACGTTTTCCTCCGTTTCCCTGAAGTTCCTTCACGGATTTCTACAAAATTTGCTTTTTATTAAAGAAACGTTTGCAGATGGATTTGACATATTTTGTGCCATCTAGTGGCCATTTTTTGATATAAATAAACATGGTGCATTCCTGGGCGCATTTCAACACTTCGTGTTACTCTTGTTTTCTCTTTAATTTTTGATTATGATTTATTACACCAAATAAATGNGATTTTCCTGAAATTTTGCACATAAGCATGTATTAATGAGATGATGCCATACTCCTGTTTTTGGATGGATTCGGGGTTTTTTGGGGCCACCTAGTGGCCATTTTGAGTGTTTTTGAATGTTTTTTGGCGTCCGCCCCTCTTTAAAGCAGACCACTTTAAGGATGAAAATTGGCATGTGTGAAGAAGAGGACAATTGACGATAATTTTCTGATGACTTTGACTACTTTGGCACTGGCTGGTCACAGTTTTGTTTTTTTGGGCTCATGAATGTATTTCCTAAACCCACTACAGGATCTGTATTAAATTTAGCAAATGTATTTATATGAAGTTGGCAACGGACCACTGTGACTTTCAGAGGAATCTGAGGAACGCTGTGCCCCTAGTGGCAATTTAATTTTTTGACATTTGCCTCTGTTTCTCTGAAGTTCTTTGATGGATTTTTATTAAATTTGGTATATAGCTTTCTATTAATGACACGATGACATGTTCCTATATTTGTGTAGATTATACATATTTTATTCCATCTAATGGCTTGTTTTTGGCGTCCGTCCCTCTATCAACCGAACCTGACTCTGAGGATGATTGTAATTGACGGTGATATTCCAATTTTGACTTCTGTGGCGCCTCCTAGTGGCAGTTTTTTTGCACCCATAGGTGCTTTTCCTAAAGCAACTGCATAATATGTGTATTTGACAATGGATGACAACTTTCAGATGGATTCGTGGAACGCTGTGCCCCTCGGTGGCAATTTCATCATTTTACGTTTTCCTCTGTTTCCCTGAAGTTCCTTCACGGATTTTTACAAAATTTGCTTTCTATCAAAGAAACGTTTGCAGATGGATTTGACATATTTTGTGCCATCTAGTGGCCATTTTTTTATATAAATAAACATGGTGCATTCGTGGGCGCATTTCAACACTTCGTGTTACTCTTGTTTTCTCTTTAATTTTTGATTATGATTCATTACACCAAATAAATGCTTTGCCATGTTCAAGTTAGGTATCGTGGCCATCATCACAGAAAAAATGGGCAGTCACAATGATGTAAGAAAACCTTGAAAAAAGACAACCATTTTTATCTGTATTAGTTGATAATGTACTGAAATCGTTTCAAAGACATAGTATGGTAAAAATTCTCCAATTTGGTACAGTGGAAAATTAATTATTTTGCTCATAGTCGGAGCTTGTCCTAAATTCTAGAAATAGGCAATATTAACCGTGCAAAGTTCAAGAATCACTGGAAAGAGGGCAAAATTGCCATCCATGTAGAGAATATCTGGCTTACACTGATAACCACTGAGATTCCCTTTGTCCTCAGACAATTTTTGTGGCCTATTCAGCTAATGAAAAGGAAAGGTAATCCCTAACACTACTTTCTCAATAGTGGTGGTTGTTTTTCAACCAAAATTTGTTTTCTGTGACATTTGCACAGTTACAGCCTGAGACGTCAAAGGTATGGATTTGATGACGTTTTAGATAAATAAAGTAAAAACAGAAACTTGAATTCATCTTGACAAAGGGCCATTTCCCAAACGATAGTTGGTTTTGAATATGTTTCAAAACTGTTTTCATCATTTTTTGAATACTCCAGTCTAATTTGTTTTGTTTACTTCCGGGTTGCTATCTTTAAATTTTATTTTTAAGCTTAATGTGCCAAACCAGTGGCAGATTTTGATTGTCAGTGAAACTTAGAAGTTAGCTCTCGCCCACCGACCCACTTCATCTATTGCTTGGATTTTCTCTTTGACTGTGGAACTAGTCATAGTTAATCTACTTAACGTGTGTTTCATCGCCAGCTGATTACCAAATACCACAGTTTTCCAGTTAATGTGCTATTCCTCGAATAAAGTACTTTGACATGACTGGGCAATAAGTGCTGTCAAAACACTATTGACATCTAATTCGGTTTCTTGTGTTGTTTCTAATTGTACTAATGTAGTTCAGGGTATTGTTAATTGTGATTAGCATTTGTAAATCCTCTGAGTATATCAATGCGCACGGTTATTTATCTTCATTATGTAACCAATGTTTGTAGTTTTTAGCTTATTTATTCACATCAATGTTAAAAATCAAAAACCATACTATGTACATCAGCTTATTCTTGATTTTTTATTAAAACATCTACCAAAATTTTTACTAGGTGGCTGATTGGAATTTAAAACGGCTTTAAACCTGCGCTCTGTCTAAGAAGCCAACTTTTGATCGACGCCACTTACGGCTATAAAATTGTCCTCAACTGTTTCCTTACTTGGGTGAGAATTGATTTCTGGGTTTGGAAAGACCTACCTGACAATATGTTATTCCTCAAGACTCTGCTTATAAAGTGATCTGCCATGACAAGTCCACTGGTCTGAGGCAGTAACAAAATGATCTGCAATGACAAGTCCACTGGTCTGAGGCAGTAACAAAATGATCTGCAATGACAAGTCCACTGGTTTGAGGCTGTAACAAAATGATCTTCCATGGCAAGTCCACTGATTTGAGGCAGTAACAAAATGATCTGCAATGACAAGTCCACTGGTTTGAGGCTGTAACAAAATGATCTTCCATGGCAAGTCCACTGGTTTGAGGCAGTAACAAAACGCCAGTTCTATATTGAAATCCTGGAACCACTTCTTCTTTAATTAAGGTATAATTTAAAACTAATTTCAGAATAGGAAGTTGTCTGAAGCAAAAGTTTTTGTGACGGTGGGCAGATTTATAGTGGCTCTTTGAGAGGTTCTGTGAGCACAGATTCTAAGCCGGGTCACTTACAAGAGTCAGTTTCTGTTCTATCAAGTAAAATGTTTGGAGCTCTTTTAGTGCACAGCTACCAGTCATTGTCATACACTTGATATTAATCTCAATTGTTCTCGAAATTTGGGAAATTATGTCTTGTCATTCACTGGATAAATTGATTTGTATGTAGCATTAACAATCTTTTGAAGATGTGAGAATGATTCAAGTAGAAGAGCTAACTGACACTATTTTGTTTATGTAAAGACATCTTTGAAATTCAATTTCGGTCCTGAAAAAAAGTACTGTGAGACTAAGGTGAATCCATAATGCTCTTCACATGGACAAAAATACTGTAAAATACGTAAAGGAGAAATTGGTCACTGTTAGTGACAATATAAATGAGCATTTCATACATATGTGTTGCTTGATCCTGTCTAGTGAATTCATCATTTATCTTCATTAATTGTCCATCTTTGAAGTGTTGCTTACCAGTACAGCTATAGAGCCCCATCTGGTGGAGGCTTTCAAACTGCAGATGGATTTTTCTTACTTTTATGTCTACAAGTGTGTGGGTGCATATTGTCGTCATCTCGTCCGACCGCCGTTGTCCACTGCTGTATCTCCTTATCCACTTGCAGGACTTTCATGAAATTTGGCAGATTTATCCCAAAGTATGAAGATGATGTGATACCTTGAACATACCTGACAAGTGCTGTATGCCACTGTGGCAATTTTTGTTTTTGTATTTGTATTTTATTTTCTACCAAGTCACTTCTTCAATTTTTAGAAAATTTGACAGATAAGTTCTATCTAGGAGACAATACTTCCCAAATTTTCTGTCCTAGGCGCAGTTTTATTTTTTGATGAAACAGCCAATAGCAGAAATATTGCCATTATCCATCTACAGCCAACAGGATGTACGACCCGTATCGCAAGACTACGCACCAATTTCTTCCTGCTTTTTCTAAAAATGAAGCCAGTTGAAAATGTTGAGTGATTCCAGTTGTGACCTGTATCAGTAATGTCTAAAGAGCCAGGATCAGTTCACTAAAAATACAAGTACCAACACATCGCGTGTACACATTGTTATGTTTGTGTTGGCAATGACACCGGCACAGAACTCATCAGAAAGACTCAGCATTCTTGATTTGGAGAACAAAACACTTCAGGATACAGTCTCAAGTGCGTTTGCAAGTTCAATCAATCGGTAAAATAAAAAGTCATCTAAATAAAAAATCATAGTCTTTTTCATGAAACAACCCAAGATGTGATTTATTTTTTGATTTGTTAAAAAAGCATTTACAAATCTCTATACTATCTATTTGTCAAGATACCACAAGTGTTCTCATTTGAAGCCTACATGCGTTGTGCAGAAATATGTGATTTTGCCAGTGACCATCACTTGTGGTTGAGTTAAGGCTGTCCTTAATTGTTTTCCCCTTGCTCTACCCTAACTTCTCTGAGGTGGGTTGGGAAAGTATGTTGTTTTCCGCTTTTTATTGTCAGGGAATTGTTTGTCGCAAAAGTATATGGTTTATGTGCTTGTGAAAATAGCGATAAGTGTGAATTGTCCTTAAGTCACTTGAAATCCAGATTTTCTAAATATATTTTTTTTTGATTTTGGACAATATATGAGTAGTCATATTTAAGTCATAGTGCTTGATTTGAGAACTTTGTGTATCTAGTATATGGAGTCTTAGCAGATGTAAGTGATGCTGATTCTGCCTGAAGTTATAGAAGTCTCATGGTAACACAAGATGGCCCTATAAGGAATCTTATTTTGTCTAATGCCTTAAAAGTTGTTTTCTCCATCTGTATAGCCTGACGCTTCTTCCTTGGTCTAGTTTTAAAAGTTGGCATTAAATTAAGAACTGTTCAGACATAACATAGTTTTTGTGGATCATAAACAAATTAAGCTAGATGAAGGAATTATTTTGTATTTAAATCCCCATGTAATGCCATCTAAGTTTCTAAACCAAATTTGTTTTGGTTATTGTCTTTAGTGGAATATTTTGTTTTGGTTCTTTAATAAGGCGTGTCACGATTCCTAAATACACGTATTAAAGGCAAAGGCAACCTTTTTTCATGTCACTTTTAATAAAAATAAGGTTCGTTGATTATCCCAGACACATTTTTCACTTAATTACAGCTTTTCGTAATTTGATTAATTTCTCGTCCTCTACTCCGGAAGTAACGTTTTGGGAGGCAAGAGTTTCGCGCCAATTTCTTTTCGCTATAGTCTGACTGTGAGAGCTGTCAAGTCAGTCATTGCTCTACTTCAGTTGTGATAAGTTCGGTCGTCGTTTGCTTTTGTTTACAAGTTAGTCAACATGCCACGCTGTTGCTGCGTGCTGGGATGTACTCAGTATCGTCTCACACGCGCTTTGGGTACCTTGCGTCGCTTTCCAAAGGATGACACACTTTGCCGTCCTTGGCTAGCTCGTTCATGTGAAGAACGCAGCGCTACCCGTCCACGCAACGTACAAAGCAGTGGAGGGTTACCGAGTGTGTGGCAAGCATTTTCTGCCATCAGATTATGACAGATATGTACGCTGAATTGATGGCGGTCCCTGTGAAACAACGCCTGAAGAAGGGTACCATACCGTCGTTGTTGATTCCCGGCAGTGCCCCGTCGCCAACCCCGAGAAGTGAGTTTTTGAAGCGAGAAGCCTCGCGAGCTGTGGCCACTATATACAGTGACTGGAGGCACTTCATCTACTGTCACCCGTGCCTCCAAACGTACCCCATTGCGTGCAATTCCGGGAACTAGCAGTGATTCGCCCTGTGCTGTTGTCTCTAGTCCAGAGCCTGTAAGCAGCCCTGCAGCGATGTTGAGTAGTGGGGGTGAATACAGGCCCATACACCCAGTGAAGAGAACAGTTCGTCATCCAATGAACAGATCGGTTAGCCTAAGTTTGATAAGTTTATTGTGAACTTGTGTTGGAGCTATTTGGAAGGTGCCAGGTGTGTGGTGAGGGAGTCACACGGCGGGATGTAAGCAGTTTGGGTGCTCAGATCACCCTCCAGTGGGAGTGTGTCGTGGGACACTCGGCAAGTGGGACAGTTCTTCCTCTGTATGTGAGACGATAATGAGTACGCCCCAGTACGCTGCAACAGCATGGCATGTTAACTGACTCGTAAGCAAAAGCAAACGACGACCGAACTTATCACAACCGAGGTAGAACAATGACTGACTCAAGAGCTCTCACAGTCAGACTATATGAAAAGAAATTGGCGCAGAATTCTTGCCTCCCAAAACTTCACTTCCGGAGTAGACTACGAATATTTAATAAAATTACGAAAAGCAGTAAATAAGTGAAAAATATGTCTGGGATAATCAACGAACCTTATTTTTGTTAAAAATGACATGAAAAAAGGTTGCCTTCGCCTTTAGCTCCATGGCTACTTCAAAAAAAAGATTACCGTGGCTAGCTTGATTTACCGTATTCGCCCTAATAACTGCCCGTGCTCCCCCACACGTTTTCAGACTTGCTAAAATAAGCACCCAGTCCTTGAATGTGTACATGCGAAAAATGCCTTACCTACAGTCCTAAAATTCTCCAGTAATGTCTTCAATAATATCTGACAGTCCTGAAAAAATTCATTGTGTGCGGAATTTGTTGACCACGAGCCTCGCCGCTATGTCGGTATTTAGCCGTGACTATACACTTCCAACTTCCGGCCGCCGAGCCCCAAAACGAACACAAAAGTTTTGCTGATCTTGCAAGGAATGTGTCTCACTATGGTCTTGCCTTTAAGAACATACGTAGTATACTTGCTAACGGGATTGTATTGTAGATATTTCCTGCTTTCAACAGAAATTCAAATTTCTTTGTATACGTGAAAACCGCAAATCGAAGACTAATAAAAAACTTGGGCAGTGTTAAAAGCACGTGGCCAGGAAACGCGCACTACATACATGTACCTATCATCAAAGACATTAGCCGGGAACTATCCATTCATGAAACGGGAAGCATAGCATCGGCAAGAAATGAATATTATCACTAATTTCTGACAGGTTCTAATACTTTAAAAATGTTTGCGTTATTTTAAGGGGGATTGTTTGATTAATCATAATTGGTGTTTTTAAGCCAAATATCTGACAAAATGACCACTGACAGTGAATGCTTACACACCCTGTCAGGTAGTTACATACGCATCCAGCCACACGGCAACTAATAAGATGGGCCTCACCGAGACAAATGTTGAACGTTTTTAGCACAAGACCGGCAAGTGCTAAATGAAACTCGTTCTGCTTTACGCCTACTGCTTGTGCTAATTTCTTTAGATACAAAGCACATGTAGCTCGTTAGATTGTGTTTATTCTGTCCAAAGACAGTCTCTGCTCTGGCAAATGAACTCTGGTGACATGCACGTGCTCGCTTATTCACAAACGCACACGAAGTTCAAAACAAACGTCACATGATAGCAGCATGTCTGTTTGTCCAGAGATTTTTCTTGTGTTGCCGATCATAAATGGCACGATGTAGCACAGATTTGTACCTGCTGCTAATTACGACTCAACGGGAGCTTAAAAATCTTAGGGACACCATTGGAAAACTTCAGGAGGATTTTAGGTAATTTGTCGAGTCGAAACTATTTTTATTCAAGCATTCAAGTCGCCATATTGACGATTATGTGGCAGTCGGTCGGTGAGTTTTGGCCCTGGGATTTCAGTACAATTTTCTGTAAAATGATCGTAATTTATCAGCAAAGTTTGATGGCAATGCACCATGATTTTGTAGAAAGTCTTTCGTAGATTACAGATACGTCACAGAGCGTAAACATGATGAATTTTAACTTCCGATTTCATTTGTTTCGGAGAACAAGTTACAACCACCTTGGGTTACAATAATCGCCCCCCCTGAAACAAAATTTTCTAAGTGCCCTGGGTGGTTATTAGAGCGAATACGGTATTTGAGGTTGATGTTTGCGGCTTGACATAGTAAGCCTTGCATGGGACTGGAAACAGTACCACTTATTGACTAACAATCAGGCTTGACTGTAATTTGATACTTTTTAACTGATGGGAGTGTTTTATGAATAAAGATTTTTCAGTAGTTTTCAAAATTAAAGAGCATGTCTCTCATCATTGACAGCGATGTAAAAATGAAGTAAAGAAAAATTAATATGACTTTCATTTTGGACAACACGTTCAGCTTACATAAATATTGACCATTACTTACATCTGGTTGGTTAGCATTTCAAACTTGTAAACACTGTGATGGGCAGAACTCAAAAAGCCAGGCTTTCGTCGAATTTTTTCCACTGACATTTTTATAGATTGAATTAGATTAAAAATTCTGTAAAACCATATGGAACTTTCTATTCCAAATTCTGAGATCATCATTACCTTATCTCCTGTTTTTCATGGCTGTCAGCTGTCTATGTTTGATGGCTTATGTATAAGACATATTTATGTTATTACATAAATACTAGTTCTTCCATCTTCTGATTGGCTAAAGCAAACTAGGACATTTCTTTGTGAGGTGAGGTTGACTGGCTAGCCATGTACTAACATCTTTCATTCAAGCCAACCACACACCTTGACAGAGGTCGTTATGTACTGACCAATCAGATGCTGTTGAATCCATAACTTCTGACAGTGATAACAATACATAACACTGTATAATCCAAAGGAGCATCAGATGGTCCTTGTAATCAGCTGTTTACTCTGATATGTCAACTAAACCAGGGTTTGGTTTAATTCAGCTTTCGCTTAACACTTGGGACAAGATTGTTATGGAATTTTAATATGAAAAAACTCAGTAACCGTAGTCCAGAAATTATAGAAACATAACAGTGCAAAGCTTGAAACTCTTTTATAAATAATTCACATTTAAATAAGCTTATGCAGGTGGTAAAAATATAGCGTAGTTAGTTCTTACCAAAACAACTCCATAAAACCAGTGATTATAAAATGTTTTATAACTAGATGTCTTTTTGCCAAGGCAAACTAAAAATAAAAGTCTGCATCATTTCAGTTCTTAAAATAATGTGGACAGAAGTAAAAATACAATATTGATAGCTTAGCTAATTATTTCCAGAACAGCTCAATAAAATCAAAAGTGATCACCAAGGCACCTTAAAAAGTTCTGTGTATCATTTAGGTTCAGAGTGCTAGACCTGTCCCTGTCACAGTCTACACCTCACAACTTTTTTGATTTATGTTGTCTTGTTCTAAAATGTGCTGCATTAATGTTAACTGGAGCAGACACAGAATATGATGACTGTTCTGTATCAAGATTTTGTCCATTGAAAACATAAGTTTCGTTTTACCAAACGTTGTAAATTCGGTTTTAGCTAAGTTGGTGTTAACTTGTGATTTCCTAATTTTAATTTGCCCACACCAATTCAAACGTGGTTTGTGAAGGTGGTCACTTAAAGTCGGAACGTCAAAAGTTATAGATACATTTAGTTGCTGCGCTTTTGCTCTCCTAAAACAAATGCAACGTCCCATTCAGAATAACCTGCTTATGATCGTCTTAACTTGGATTGTACATTTAACCTTCGATAACATGGGCACCCGGTCTATTTCTGGTTGCAGTTCTTGCCCAGAGACAGCGATTGTATCGGCACCATGTTAGTCTTTGAACACCTCAGCCTCATGTGCCAGGAGGAACTGATTGTACCCTCCCCGCAACTCAACGAGCCTCCCTCGCTCGTTCCTCAGCCAGTAACTCCAAGGTAGGTACAGACCTGAACTCCCTTTGTACATCATGTCCCATGTTTAGAGAAATGACGGTTTTGTCTTCCCATTAAAATCTTACATCAGATGGTTTGCTGAGAGACGTTAGACTGAATTGACTGGTCACTGAACTTGAATGTAGACTCTGCTAGTTGCTGGGGTCATGCTCTATAATAGTTCCTCAGGACACATAAAAAATGACAAGACATACAAACATTGAAACAAACGTTGATTGCAGAATCCGGTGAGAAAAACTGATGCTTGGACCATTCTGCTAGAGGTCAATCAGAGTTATCTCTCAGGTGTGCTAAGTCATGGTTGCTTATCGTGTGGTTACATCATGTTTGTAAACTTTATCACTGCAGGAATACACCAACTCTGTATGAAATGATAGCTGCTAGGAAGAAGGCACAGCAGGATAGCACTCCCTCTAGTGTCCAGTATATTCCCTACTCCTTTGATCTCATGAAGCTGTTACCAAAGTCC
The DNA here is from genome assembly GCA_002633005.1 of Phoronis australis. NCBI lineage: Eukaryota > Metazoa > Phoronida > Phoronidae > Phoronis > Phoronis australis. Next base: position 310,214 of record NMRA01000293.1, on the reverse strand, counting down.
CAGCAGGTGCAGCTGCTGTTCTCATCTTTCATACAAGGTATCTGATTTGGTGACATTTCTAAAAAATGGACAGATTTGTTTCAAAAAATCTATAAGAGTTGTAGTTTTAGGGTCTAGGCAACTGGTTTTCATTATGGAGAAGTTCAGATATTTTCGCTTAGAAAAATATACAAAAATGTCCAAAAGTGTCGTGCTCAGTTTTTGTCATACCGAAACCACTTGCACACCACTTCTAAACAGTGGCACAAAACTGGGCGTTACCAACAAGAACTACTAACCCGTGCTGCTTAGCCTGTCCTCTGCATATTATTAAGTTGTATAACATTTAGTTGGGTGCATTCTGTGTTTTATCAGACTTGAGACTTGCCTCATGCACTTCCTATATGTTCAACACTGATTTTAGAGCAAGAAGGTCCCAGCGACGTCAAGTCATCCAACAAAATCTTGTTCGACTTGTTGTCAGAAAGCTTGCACAGTGTTCACAATCGAGAGTTGACTTTGTCCACAAAAGAGACGATGTCCTTCATGGAAATGATCAACAGCCGACATCAAGGTGGCTATTGTGAGCAGTCGACAGCGTCACGTCAGACGAGTGAGGAGACACTACGGCAGATGAGTGTTGACACAAGTGCCAACTCACCTTCTGCAAGTGCATCACAACCTGTCAACTGGACCCAGTCTAACTCTCCGTCAGTTCTACCTCAGGCGGAAGATTTATCATCCTCAATGAACAGTCTAAATGCAAGCAGATTAAGATATGACATAGCAAACTTGAAGCTGGGCCATTGCTTGCCACGTTGGAAGTGCTTTGTGAAGTCTCTGTCAGCCATTGATGCTATTGTCACCATCATGCCTGCATCATATGATGACCTGACTTTACTAGCTGAGACTACCCACCAGGTGTCACCAGTTTCTTCGCAGGTCAGCCATTTTGTGATGTAGTGTAAGAGGTGTTATTGGACTGTCATAGTGCCTGAGGGGTGAACCTGTAAACTCACTTCATTGTCTCACAGGCTCATGCCCACACTCACTGAACGAGGCTTATGCAATTAAAAAGCAGGCTTCATAGATACATTCACTAGCAAAGGCATGTATGGGTAGTAAAGGCCAGTGAGCTGGGATTTTTTTAGTTCCAAAACCATGTTTATGGTACATGAGTCACATTTGTTAGTGGATGTGAGTCAGTAAGCCATGATTTTACCAGTTCCAAATCCATGTTTATGGTACATGAGCTATGTTAGTGGATGTGAGTCTGTAAGCCATGATTTTACCAGTTCCAAATCCATGTTTATGGTACATGAGCTATGTTAGTGGATGTGAGTCAGTAAGCCATGATTTTACTGCTTCCAAATCCATGTTTATGGTACATGAGCTATGTTAGTGGATGTGAGTCAGTAAGCCATGATTTTACCAGTTCCAAATCCATGTTTATGGTACATGAGCTATGTTAGTGGATGTGAGTCTGTGAGCCATGATTTTACCAGTTCCAAATCCATGTTTATGGTACATGAGCTATGTTAGTGGATGTGAGTCAGTAAGCCATGATTTTACCAGTTCCAAATCCATGTTTATGGTACATGAGCTATGTTAGTGGATGTGAGTCTGTGAGCCATGATTTTACTGCTTCCAAAGCCATGTTTATGGTACATGACCTATGTTTGTTAATGGATGTAAGCCTGTGAGCTCAGTAAGCTGTATTCATGACTGAGGAGTTGTGCTCACGTGTGTGTGAGTTGTGTTGTTCATGAGGCGTGTTACGGCAGTTACAATTAGCTTTCAACAGAGGATTTCTCATTAAGGTGTGCTGGAAAAATGAATCGGTTGTGAGCAAGGTATCAGTTGCTATGTCTTGGAACATACTGTCTTTTTCTGCAACATTGATCATTTTCCGAAACATTGTTTAAGCATTATCTGTTTTTCTTGTGTGCTCTGGAGATGATGGAACTCCAAAACAGGGTATGTAGAAGCATCTTGCCACAAAACTTTATAGCAACTGACCGTCAATTTGACCTGTGACCACCAAACTTTTATCTGTAGTCTACTCGAAAATTGGCATGCTTAGAGCAAACTTACAAATTTCACGCGATCAAATTGGTTAAATTTTGAGAATTGATCAAAGGGGCTTATGATTTCCAACCTCTTGTATCCATGCACCTTGTTTTTGTGGTTGTATATTCCTTACATTGTATATGACATGTTTTTTGTTTCTTGTATTTTTAGAAAGCAAGTGAATCTGGAAATGCAGTGTCTCATAGTGTTATGAAGTCAGATGAAGCATTAACTTCAAAAATTGAAGCTGACCTGGAACGGCCTGGCACTTCTCAGAAAAACCAGCCAACCGACCACCCAGACACTGAGCAGGATGCTAATGACAGTTCGGCTGACCAGGAAACTGATAGATCTCCTGAGCGAGGTTGTTTTACCCTACCCATCTATGTGTACCATTGTTGCTTGTCACACATCACTGGAAGCTTCATCTATGAGCACACGTATCAACATCCCAAGGACATTGTCAAGGACTACACTTTTGGTGTGGAGTCAGCAGAGTTTCAGGAAGACACACAGCGCCTCAGTGTGTCAGAGACGGAGTCCATGTTCACTGGGTTTGAACGGCGTAGGAGCACATTTGAGCGAAGCATCTCCGTCGACCAGTTGTCAGATAAGAGTTATCTTAATGGCCACTGTAGTCTGGTCTCAGATATGTACCTAAAGTGTTTTGTTAAAGGTACATGTCTTACTATTTTGATGTATATTTGCGATTGTCTTGTGTACAGTGGAGTACAGTTTGATGGCATTGAAGTGTTTAGTTTAGACCAGTTTTAAATGGTGTTAAAACAGAACAGTTTGAAAATAATAAGACAAATAACTACACTGTAAAGATGGAAAAGTTTGTTGTAACATGCAATTACTTAACTGCTTTAATACAAATGTGGACAAAAGATTTAACTAAACACAAGTCATAAATACCTACAGGTGTGTACAAAAGTCTTCAGCTTGGTAATCCTGTCCACTTTCTCGATGTGGATTCGGCCATCAACAATATCTGTGAAGAATCTCGTCCCATAGAGGTCAGTGCCTCCAACTTCCTGTGTACCGTCTGCCGTCATCTGCAGAAGGTCATAGAGAGGCGCAAGGTAGCGGAGTTGGCGGAGCAAGCAGACAAGGAAGAAGAGGAGGATGATGGGATTGTCTTCAGTGAACTCGATCCCAAGACGTTAATGAAGAAGTGAGGCTACGTGCATCGCAACATATTAATTAAATTGGCAAATTGAAAACTTCAGATGTTAGTGACAGCAATCTAAGAACCTGGGACACTTTGTTAAAAATTTGCTGATTGTACTGTTGGTCTGTTTGTGGGAGGCTTGTTGGCTAAATATAAGACATTCATTCTGTTCACACTTTGAAATTGTGGTGACGTCTTATAATCAACCTCCTAAATCTGATTGTTATAGCTATCACTTGAGTTCAAATCTGATTGTTATAGCTATCACTTGAGTTCAAATCTGATTGTTATAGCTATCACTTGAGTTCAAATCTGATTGTTACAGCTATCACTTGAGTTCAAATCTGATTGTTATAGCTATCACTTGAGTTCAAATCTGATTGTTATAGCTATCACTTGAGTTCAAATCTGATTGTTATAGCTGTCACTTGAGTTCAAATCTGATTGTTATAGCTGTCACTTGAGTTCAAATCTGATTGTTATAGCTATCACCTGAGTTCAAATCTGATTGTTATAGCTATCACTTGAGTTCAAATATGATTGTTATAGCTATCACTTGAGTTCAAATCTGATTGTTATAGCTATCACCTGAGTTCAAATCTGCAATTTTACTCTAACTTTTTAACTTTTACAGGGAGGAAGAGGAGGCTAAGAAAAAACAAATGATTCTGTTTCCTCTGTCGTCGCTGGCTAAATACAGGAACTGTCTGTCGTCTGATAGCCGCCATATTAAGAAGAAGTTCAACGATGTGATTGGGAAATTCTTCAAGCCTATTCCATCCAATCCCAAGTATTATTTCTACTGCCCGCCCACGTTCAGGCACCGAATGTCAACCAGCGTTAGTATTTTTTTGATTATTGTTCATTATGTTGAGGCAAACGAGCAAACAATGTTTTGTCAAAAGTTAACATTTTTGTGGTTCATCCTGTCTCGATATATTTGTATGAAACCTATTTAAAAATTTCTCATCTTTGACTGTACGGATGGAAAAATCAGATATGTAATGTTAGCATCCATTTCTTCTAGTGAAAATAAAAACTGAAACAGGAAGAACATGATTCAAAATTTGTTCTTGAGAATTAACTAAGCACAAGAACTTCGTGCTGAATTATTAATGTTTCTTTGTCACTAAAACCATTTAGCATTTAGCATTGTCATCATCTTGGTTTTCTTGTTGCAGCAACAAACAGAGACTGAGGACCAAGCGGGTGACTTGAGCACTGGTCGTGAGGGAGAAGAAAGCGACATGTTTGTGTCTGACTATGAGGATACTAAGCCTTCCAGCCATGATAAGGTAAATTATGTTAAGATTAGCTGGGTGCCTGGAATGTTGTAGGTATTTGTTATGGCCGTTTTCAGTTGAGTGATAGTTTAGACCATGTAGTCACTGTAGATTTGTGTGAACATCTCCATGAAACATGTTGACATTCTGTAACAAAAGTTGCTTTCCTGGAATTACTGTAACATTTTGTGGCATTTTGAGATTTTCGTGTCAAAATGCAAGCCATCTGTTTAGTGCTAGTGTAGCTTCATTAAATTCACTGAGATAACCATAAAGACACAGGTAGAAACTTCAAAATAATGTACCTGTAAGTGCTTGGTGATGCAATTATAAGCAAAAACAGAATTTTGCATAATGGCGCCCTTAATTTGCATGTTTAAAGAAATGCTCAAAGTTGTCTAGAGTACATCCCTGCTTGAACGTTTTGGGGGAGGGGGAAGTTTGGGGCGCCGGGCCGTGGGTCGTTACATTTAGAAATGAAAACAAATCACTGGGATTGTCAGTTATTTTGAATATGAAACTCCCATTGTTTTTTGATAAATATCGATTTTTGATTTGAACTTCATCTGCTTAAAATCTGCTTTCAGGATTCAGTGCATTCCAACTTTGGCAGTTCAGAGTCCCGTAGCTCTTCATTCGGGGACTTGTCATTTGCTGTTGATTCAGAAGACTCTGAGGACCAACCATTGTTCATCCACCTAAGTTGCACAGTCCGCACCAAAACATTCAACACACATTCATTGGCTGTCCAGTCCTTACCAACTTGCATTGGTAACTACCAGCGCTGTTACTGGTGCTATAACTGTTGTTCATTGTACCCTGTACAAGTATTACACTAATACGTGCTGTTGTTCATTGTACCCACTACAAGTATTACACTAATACGTGTTGTTGTTCATTGTACCCTGTACAAGTATTACACTAACACGTGACTGTTGTTGTTCAATGTACCCTGTACAAGTATTACACTAACACGTGTTGTTGTTCATTGTACCCTGTACAAGTATTACACTAACACGTGACTGTTGTTGTTCAATGTACCCTGTGCAAGTATTACACTAACTCGTCTTCAAATTCTGTGACAATTTTCATTTGTTTTTAAGTTATCAAACATATATGTGATGGACATTTAGTGTACATTTATTGTTACGAATATTATCATTTTATAATTAAAGTGTGATATGTTAAAACATAACAATTGGCTGATATAGTTGATTGGATTATTATGATATCCTAAAGACCTCTGAAAAATATGGTCCTCAGTGACCTGTCTTATTATCAATTTTCTTACATATTCTGTGATAGAGAGCCCAAGTCGAACTAGGAGGCTAATTCCTTATCTCTGTGATTGCTTGGTCAAATTAGTTTCAAACACAACATATAGCAACCCTGTGAATATGAAGTTGGTTGAAAATTGCCAAATGTTTCAAGAACAAGCTTTGTGTCGAAAATGATCTGCTGTATATCACTGAACTCTGTCCAGTAAGTATTGGTGATGCGGGTTATGTGAGCCCCTAAGGTACGTCATTAGTGCAAAGGTCACCTTTTTGCAGAATTTTTGGTTTTCACATTTGCAAGTTGTCACTGAGTACAACTGCACTTTGTTTAGCATAGATGGTGTTCAAATATCATTGTCGTTTAGTTCCAGCTGTACATTTAGCATTAGTTAGGGGCATGCAAATACACCTTTAAACTAAGGTGCATTTTGCCCTGTTTAGATAGCTCAATAAGAAAAAAAGAATGAATTAGGCCAATCTCAAAATTTCCCTTACCATGACAAGACTTGTTTTCTGTTACCAAGAAGACCATACAAACCTTAACAGGTCAAGAATCATTTGGAAAAATAGGTTAGTCACATGACTCAGCAATGACAATTTCCTGTGAATACATCACAGATCAGCTGCTGCTTTTGAATCTTCAGTGAAGAACTCAAAATAAACAGAATGAAATTAAGGCAGGTTTAAAATTTGTTTTCATATGTTTTTTCAGGAGAACTAGCAAGCATCATCCGTGACCCTGAGATTGACCTCAATGACCTTGTGGTGACCCTTGACATCATCTGCCTCACTCTACCAATGGATAGCGAAGTTGCCAAACCCAACTTTGATCGTTTGCTATCGTTTGATGTTGACGATGTGGAAATGGGTTTGACCTCCGACAGAACTGATTACGATGACGTTTATAGTACATATAGTGGCGTGACATCAGATGGAGGGTTAGTCTTAGCTTCCTTTTTTAGAGTGACCTCAATTTGCTGAAGTGTGTGTTAGCAAACTCGTGTGATCACAAAGTTCGTTCTTCAGTGCTGATTAGGCGATTCACATGGACTGGCAGGTTTATTTTTGTGACGGTGTTCCCAACCATCTGGAATTTTACAACTATCTGTTTGCAGAACAGTGGACAAATGTTATTTAAGACTACTATGTTAAAGGAATGTGATTTTGTACTGTGGTAACACATACATCATACATGTGCTAAATCTTTTGCACAAGTAACTTGAATGTCAGTAATCACTTGCCATTTGCATGTGAGTCATTCAATTATGTTACGGAAGGGGGGGTTAGAAATATATTCGTGATGGCATGTTCTCCCTGTTTGCTACCTGAATGTCTTAACATTTTTGTGATTTTTAGGTTCCTCGCAGGCGACCCCCTGAATAACATTCCTGAGTTCCAACAGAAGGCTGTTTTAACTTGTAAGGATGAAATTTATTGGCTATTGACAGACGAGCGGGCATCAGCTCTGCGCAATACTGCACCAATTACGACAGAGACACTGAACTTTGTGGCCACTCACGTGAAAGATGTGCAAAAGAGAGATACGTGCATATATGAACAGTTACCTTTACATTTTGTGTACGGCCCGGAGCAAAGCATGGACAAGTTTGTAGAGGTAATTCACAGAAGGGCTATGAACCTTCTTCATTCACAGAGTGGCTATCAACCTTCTTCCACTATTACGAAGAATATTCAATTTGATGAATTACCATTTGAAGTTGGTCTCAAATTGCTCATTAGGCAGGCTGGACATGATTTCAAAGCTTGGAAAGCACTGACAGTTTGTTATTACTTGAGATCAGGCTCTTCAAATTTGGCTTGGCCTATTGTGTCATTCTGTTTAGAGCATGGTCTCTTGGCTTGGCCTATTGTGCCATTCTGTTTAGAGCATGGTCTCTTGGCTTGGCCTATTGTGCCATTCTGTACAGAGCATGGTCTCTTGGCTTGTCCTATTGTGTCATTGTATTCAGAGCATGGTCTCTATGATTCGGCCAGAAATGCATTCGTTAGTTCTCATCTAGTTGCTCACTTTTGCTAAGACGAGAGTCCACGTGAGATGAACAAAGGACAATCATTTATTACTCATCGCATGGAAAATCATGGTGTTTCAAACCTCGCTTGCCAGTTTGCTTACATGCCTTTGTGCAGCTTTTCAAAAAAAACGAGACATTGGTTGAAATTAATGTACACAAGCGTATTTTTTAAATGTGAGAGCGCATGTCTCAAAATGAGTTGGGTTAGTCCAGAACCAAATCTGCTTTTTTGACCTTATATAGATCAACACCTGGTGGAGTTTCTCGTTTCAGCAAAGAGTAATTAGGATTTTGTAGGTTAATGTCCATGCGTGGAACTTGTTTGTCTTCATTTACAAGAATTCTTGCTGAGCTCTTGATTTATTTGAAGGAGTTTGAGCGGATGAACGTGCCTGGTTACCATGTCAACCGCGAGGGAGACTACTACTTCCTTGTTGCTGACAGAGTGCGCAGTAATACACTACTAGCAGTGACATCTAGACTGGAGCTGTTGACTGACCAACAATCACCAGATAAAACATCCGAAGCCTGTCACCATGAGTACGAAGGAGATGTGTTCAACACCACCAATTCATTTACACAGATCGAGGAGGAATTAGGCGGCGACGACGACCAACAGATGGCGCCAGTGGACACCAGAGCAGACAAGATCAAAATAAGTCTGGTTGAGCCAACGCCTGACCGTGACCAATGTCAGAGTGTGTATGCAGATGGTGGCTACAATGATAGGAGTAGTGGCAGCTCAATACAGGTGAGAAGTGGGCAATGAATTCACAGCAATACTATTAATGAAATACAAGAAAGAAATAAAAAATTAAACATATTCTTGAGCCTGTGGTTTTTCATTTTTCTGATTCAAGATGCTTTACAAGTATCCAGAGACAGTTACTGTAACAATTCTATTAAATTATAATTTATTAATCGCTGATCTAACCTGGATTATTAATGGCGACGATGTAAGTCTTAGTGCTACAGATAAGCTGCACGTCTTACTGTTTAGCTGGTTAAAAACAAAAGCGAATTACTGCATTTAGTCTCATCAAATCAATTTCCTAAATATTTCTTACCATCCTTCAGATTCTATTTTTGTTACGAAACAAATACATCGAAACCATCAGTAATTATTTGTGCGTTGATTTGCTGCTGCCTGTTTTTCATGAAAAAACTGGCAGATAAAATTACATTGTTTAGTGTGTCCCAATTTGTTGAGATTTTTCAGTAATGTGAACCCTTGAATAATTAAGGTATGCACCAAAAATTAAAGCTTAAACAAATTTGTTGATAAAAGTTGCCAATATGTAGTATTCAAGCTCAATGAATTTTGTGTAACAGTTGTAGACCAAATCATCTGGAGACATTACTAAATAGAAAAGGGTGGATGTATTTTCATACTGAATGATTTCAGTCTGGATTGATACTCTTTGGGACAATATTTGAATAGACTCAAGCAACTATAATCAATTTAAGACGATATTGTTGTCCCTCAGTGACTGGGAGTATAACGAATGCACCCCATTTTTTGCAGATTCTTGATGAATCGGAGTCTCTGGACAAATTGGCTGTGCAAGACTTACCTGTCGACGTTCACCCTAGCGTATCTGAAGTGTTACAGGCAGCCAGTCAATCACTGGTGGCTGAATCGCAAAAAAACATAAAGCGAGTCAATTCGGAGACCGTGTTCCTATCCCGGTTACGTCCTGGGAGCGCTGGCTCTGAAGATGGCGCTGCAGTGACAGCTGTTGCCCCATCGACCCATGATAATGTTGCACAAGAGGGTAAGGTTGTGATTAGACAATAGTCATTTTGTTGGACAGTATGTGTCCATAACATTCTTTTCCTATAAGTAAGAAATGCATTCAAAGAGGTTGCTATTATTAGTAAAAAGCCGCTTGGGTTGTTTTCATTTAGTGACATAAAAGTATTACTTTCATTCTAGGGATAAAAATGATCTTGAAATTATGACCAAAGTACATACTAATAGGGTTGTCCCAGATTACACAATGACACTTGAATCACGCTGTATTTACCCATAATGCTCTATTTACCCACAATGCCGTAAACATCTGTCAGGCACATTTGCTGTCTCGTTTTTGTGCCACTGAAATTTTACATGTTATTTGTTGTTGTCTGATTGTTTTCAAGTCTTGATTGCATTAATCTATTCATTCTTTCAAAGCCAAGAAATTATTACTGCTGTGATGGAGTTTGCATCTCCAACGCGAAAAAGTTTGATAAACTGGACAAATACCTGTGGATGTGTGATCTGAAATTGTTCACCTTCCCGACTTCAATGAGACATGAAAATGTGCCTGATACCCAAAACTAGGTCATGCGCTTTGTTATCTCCAGGAAAAAGGAGAGTTCTATTGCCATGTAATTCAGGACAGCCCTGTTGTGTTTTTTGGATGTAAGTTGGGGAATTTGTTTTCATAACACAGTGTACAATAACTGGAGTTAAGCCCAGAAAGCGTTTGATTTAGTAAATGCACTTCTGCACTTCTCTGCAGGAGTCCACGACTTGAGCAGCCTGTCATCTCTCAATGCACGCCGTGTTCAGATCAAGAAAGCTGCTAGCACAGAGAGTCTGCCTTCCACTCGTGCGGTTGGAGAAGACCTGCTGCCCCTGAAGTCAATTTTGCGACACAAGCGTTACTCCAGCACACCTCAGACCCCCGTCACTTGTGCATCTCTGCGTGGCACACCCATTGCGCCACGTTCGCGCCACTCATCAGGGCCCACCACCACAGCTGGTACTCAACCAGGGGGTGTGAGGTCACGAAATGTGTCGGGTCCGGTGGGTAACATGGAGAGGAAGTTGTCCAGTGTATTCAGTAGTAGCCGAGGTAGCTGTACTGGAGAAGGTAAGAACTGGCTGACTTCCAAGGATGATACTTAATTGGAAGTGTGGGAGGTGTCGTCCTACTAATAGTTGATTCGAATGGAAAATGGTTGATTTTGTTGTGAAAGTAGGTCATTTGTGAGTAACAGAGTAAGCTGCCTTAAAACAGCTGAAGTTTGGACTGAAAATGGTTGATTTTGTTGTGAAAGTAGGTCATTTGTGAGTAACAGAGTAAGCTGCCACAAAACAGCTGAAATTTGGACTGGAGGAAGAATGCGGCCATGCATGTCTGGCATTGACATTGATGATGACCTAACAGAATTGAAAGAGGTCACGTCGTACAGTACAGGGGGACGTGGTGATCATTGGTTCGGGACAGAGTAGTACGGCATATGATAGTTTCACATACTTTCAATTCACTCGAATTGTTATTTGTACCATTTCACTTGATGCACTGAGAGTCATGCTTTTTATTTTAGTGTTCATTTCGTTTGATTCATGAATGTGAAGTGGAATTGTCATTAACTCCTTGTCACCTTTAGTGTCTGGTTATGAGGGAGACTCCAGTGGAAACAGTGAGTCGGAAGAGACCAATCCGTTGACTGACATGTCCTCTAACTACACGGTTAAGCGTCCACTCCTTCCAGATTTCTGGCTCATCATGAGACTGCAGAATGACGTGGTTGAAGTGTTCTTTCATACCAGGTATTGTTGGAATAATTTTTTCTCCTTATCGACAAGTCTGTATATTTAGCCATTATCTGCCATTAATTGGGTCATGTGACCATGACATTGTGTTTTTAATGAAATTTAGCGATAAGGTGCTTTCATAGCAGAGTAGTATCCATGTCATGAACAAATTTCGTTTGATGCAAATGTTCAAGATGGAATCTAAAAAATCCGTTGCAGTTTTTATAGTATTTCATTTATTTGTTTTATTTAACTTTTGATTTTTTTCATAAAAATTATAAAGTCCAATTTCTTGTTACTTCTTCGTATAAAAGTGGAACATTTTAAAAACAATTCATAACAACGTTTTTGAAAGTTCAGTTCATAAAGCATAGTGTCCGAAGGCTACATGACCTTAAAACGCTACAGGTAACTGAGAATGTCCAACTCCTACTACTGTCAGGGCTGAACACTGCCTGCAGTTTGGTGACTCACCACCAGGTATCACTGTACAAAGTACTGTCTTGTACAAGTGTCTTTGGTGTTAATTGCACTCTGATTTTCCCAGTTTCACTTTTCTGTTCAGTAATGTATACAACCTGCTTGACTTACCCTGATAAAATCACCAAGATTCCTGCTGCATACTTTTAAAATGCCTAACTTATTAACTGGCTGGGGGATACTTTTATGTTCATGTTCTACATCATTTTTATGTTATTTTCTGACTCCATTTCTAGAATATTGGCTCATTTGTCATTGTGAATAGTTAACTGAATGATGACTTGACAACAGAATTACTGTAAATCTGGATATTTCCTGTCTCGTGTAATTCAAATAGTGTTTCTAGGGAGAATGAGAATGACTCTGAGAGACTACACGAACTGATGAAGGTGTACGCCAAGGTGTTGACTAATATTAAACATACCTGTCAGGTAGTCAACCAAGTGAGTATCCTGTGTGTATGCAATACAATGGGAGGTACAATACAACCATAACTAATCAAGCAATGGTATTAAAAAAAATAATAGCAGGCAGTCTGTTACACGTTGTACCAGACACGCGCGTGCCACTCAGGTGAGCCCATTGCACTGATCACCTGGAACCATTTTTATGCACCCACATATTTATATGTGGACGCATTATGCCGTCATCCCCTTCCGTCCGTCCGGGTGGCGTCCGTCCGGCGTCCGCTGCTTTATCTCCAAAACCCTTTGACATACGTTCATGAAATTTGGCACACGTGTTCCATTCATGAATGGGACGGCATGTGCGAACTTTCGGACGGATCCGACTACCGGTGTGCCCCCTAGTGGCAATTTTAGTTTTTTACGCTTACCTTTGTATCTTAAAAAGTCCCTAACGGATTTTCATGAAATTTGGTATGTAGGCACCTATTAGTGAGATGACGCTATCCTGCCGTTTTCAGATGGATTCGACATAGTTTGCGCCACCTAGTGGCCATTTTTAGTGTTTTTGAGTCTGTTTTTGTGCGTCCACCCCTCTATCAACCAAACCGCTCAAAGGATGATTGTGAAAATTGGCGTGTATGTGCTTACTATAAAGAGGACAGCTGACAATGATTTTCAGACGATTTGGACTACTGTGGCACCTCCTAGTGGCAGTTTTGTTTTTTTGCGCCTATGGCTGTATCTCCTAAACCGTTCGCAGGATCGTTACGAAAGTTAATAAGTGTATTTATATTATGTTAACAACAGACGATGACGACTTTTGGACGGATCCGCCTACCAGTGTGCCCCCTAGTGGCAATTTTATTTTTTTTACGTTTACCTCAGTATCTTCACAAGTCCTTAACGGATTTTCATGAAATTTGGTATGTAGGCACCTATTAGTGCGATGACGCTATCCTCCTGTTTTCGGATGGATTCAACCTAGTTTGCGACACCCAGTGGCCATTTTTACTGTTTTTGAGTCTGTTTTTTGGCGTCCACCCCTCTATCAACCAAACCGCTATAAGTATGATTGTGAAAATTGGCATGTATGCTCTTACTATGAAGAGGACGGTTGACGCTGAATTTCCCATGACTTTGATTACTGTGGCGCCTCCTAGTGGCAGTTTTTTTTTGCGCCCATGGCTGTATCTCACAAACCGTTTGCAGGATCTTTACTAAATTTAGCAAGTGTATTTATGTGTTGTTGACAACGGACGATGACGACTTAAGGATGATTCTGACTACCGGTATGCCTCTAGTGGCAATTGTAGTATTTTACATTGACCTCTGTATTTTCATAGGTCTTCAGGTGTATACTTTGTGTTACTTCGTGACTATGAAGGAAAAGTTCCAAGTAGAAATTTGTTTCTGGCATTCTAATGCTGTACTAATCTCGTATGTTGGTAAATTTGTTTTTAATTCTATGTTTCTGTGGTGCTTTAAGAAACTGGTGTATAGGATGTGCTTGTATTATGAAGATCACTCACATTTTGCCCCTAGCCTATTGAGGAGACAATGACCATGCCTTTCCATTTTGCAAAGTACAACATACTACATATATGCCCTCTACTGGCCACTTTATGGTTCCAATAAACAACCCTAGAAGGATACCGTATGCGGTGCAATTGTGGGGGCATTTCAACGCTCTGCGTTGCTCTTGTTGTGCTTTATTAATATATAGTTAAAACTGAGCTGAGGTGCTAGAGGCCTGACTCAATGATCTAGAAGTGTGGCCCAGTGGGACTAGAACCCACGAAGCGAACACGTATCCCACTAGGTCACACTGCCTCCTCCCTCAATTGATTTGGTTCTTATTACATAAATATAACGCATCCTTAATAATGCAACAAAGACTATAGAGGTTGGTGTTTTTCATTTGCATATGCATCTTATGTTAATAGCAATTTTTACAAATCATGGTTAAGGTAAGTTAGTAGAAATGACACAAGTCAGTTGTCATCACTGAGTAGTGAATGGTAAGTAATTACTAACTAGTTTCATTTGGCATAGTATCACTTGAACATCAAGCCTGAAGATTCTTCATTAAGAGTTGTCCTGTGTACGTCTTGTAACATGGTCTTGTATTTGGCCAGCCTATTGTGATGAATGAAACGGACTTCGCAAGACTGTGCGTTCAATAGGGTCAACTTTTAAAGTGTTGAATTTGTTTCAGACAAAGCAGTAGATCTGATTCATTTAGCAAACAATTCAATGAACTAATTAAATTGCAATGATGTTACTTCTTCAGGAATTTTGTCCCACAAATTGCCAAACGGAGTTGTTTATCCATTTTCATAAATAAGCTGTTTGCATTCGTTTGATACAGTCAACTTAACCATTTATTGTTGGGTGACAGAGATGTCATCAAACAAGGTTTAATGACTAGTACACTGAGAAAATACTTAATTTAACATGGTACAACTGAGTGTACTGTTGCAGTACTAATAAAGATTTTTTTAAATGATTATCTTAAAAATGTCAGCAAAATAAGATTCCCTTTTCCACCACGCTGTGAACTAAATGGGAGAAAAATATTTTCAGTTGGCGTGTGTTTTGTAACGTGACAGAGCATGCTTTGTATTGGTCAAATTTTAGCAAATTGTCGTTTTTGTTCCGTTGTTGTGTTGAATTAACGAAGATCAATCTTTGTGCAGCATCTGCTTCTTCAAGAACTGAACGAGACTCGCATGTGTAACAAGTTGTTAGTGCCAGAGGCTGATGAAGACATCTGGCAACAGGAGGAGCTAGATGTGGCCATGAATCGGAGGCGAAACTCTAATGTGTCGGCCATCTCTGGATTCACTTCCGGTGAGCTCATACAATAGCAAGACTTATCCATGATGACTGGTGTTGGTGTCCATCATTTTTGCCTCTAATTTGATGCATATTTATTTAATAACTTGCTTTTGTTACTTTCTGTTCATTAGAAGTGGAGATAAGTTATTAAAGAGATGGTTGGTCAATGATTAAATTCCAGTTGCAAGGAGTTTGAATTTTGTATATTTTTTGCCCCATTTCTATTTCAGTGATATACAGTTGCGTGTATTTTACAAAGTGCCGTTATACCATCAAGATGGCTAATTCTCTTAAGAGCAAAAATTACTGGTAATAGTTGTTATGGCAACAAAATTCCAATTACAAAATGACCATCATGGCGGGTAATTCTTGGCCATTTTGTCTGAATACTTTTAGCCTCAACGCATGTTCACTGTAATTTTCCTAATCAGTGTCTGCATATTGTTCAGATTCTGAAGATGAGCGTGAGACATACATGGAGGCTAACCTTCACTTTGAGCCGGGCCACTTTGCCTGTGATCTGATGTGGAAGGAGAACTTTATGCTTCATCCAAGGCTAAAGACGGGACCAGGTCGGACTGGAGTGTCCAGAGGTCAGTGGCTACTCTAATGGTCAAAATACGCTCCTAGCCATGTACGCAATGTAGTGATTACACATGTTTGTTAAGTGGTGACTTAATAGGTCTCTTGAAGTACTGAAAATTGTAATGGTAACTTTTTGTAAATTTTCTTTTCAGTATTCATTTAATGATTCAGCACCTAATATTCCCTTGATCTATGGCCTCTCTTGTTCATTTCATTTACTTATTCCCACTCCTGTCATGATTTGTCTAGACGAATTGAGAGACTGGAAATTTTGCCTATTGTGGCAGAATTAAACGGACTTTGTGAATACAGAATTTTACGAATACTTCCTGTCAGTTTCACTGCATACTTCATCAAGAGATTTGTTTAAGAACCGTGAGTCCCCAACTATCAATGTCATGAACACTGATCTAAGTTGTTTTGCCTGGAGGAGAGCTATCATCTCATAAATGATGGATACACTGTCTGCAATTAATTGCAATATTGTGGACTGAAACTGATGATTTTTCAAACTGCTTGGCTTCTGAAAGTGACACCCTCAAGAAAAGTTGGGCTGGGACTATTTTCCATGAAAAAATACCATCCAAAAATAAGCGAAAACGATGTATTTTAGTAATTGAATTTGGTTTGATGACAGCTGTTGGGTTGGGACACGTTTAGATTATTGGTGTTTCCATACAGTTTTTCATTGAGTTTTAGTAACCCTTAAAAAGATGGTAGATAGTTGGTGTGCAAATCGTGTTGCCAGACAAATGATGGTGGGAATGCTTAACGATGGACTAGGTTGATATACACTATTTTAAAACTACTGTCAAGAAGAGTTGACATAAAATGATAGATATTTTTTGTGATGTTAAATTTCATTCAGCTGCTTTCTAACCAGCCATTTCTTTATAGTTAAAAAGCATAATGCAGGTAAGATCTGGTTGAACTGCACAACATGCTATGAATACTCACTAAGGATTCATCTGTTTTCATCTTTGAAGTGAGATTGCTCCTTGTCTTGTACTTTTGACCACCAGTAGTGTGTGTAAATCTGCCTTCTGTGTTTTTATGTGGAATTTTAATAGTTTAACTTATCATCTGTCATTGCCACCTGAGTTCTTATTTTGTACTTTAATGTCAGGGGTGTCTGGAAAATATCTCCCCAAAGGCATTACTTGTCAACCTAACATTTGGTCAATGACCAGTTAATAGCAGCATGTCTCACTTGAACATCAGAGGCAATGTGTAGAATTTTTTATGTAAAATGCAAGCCTGTGTACCGTTCGCAAAAAATTTGGACTCGTATAGTAGTTTGGCTTGCAGTATGCAGGACCAGGCAAAAATATGCAAGTTTGAAGCAGATTATTTAGTTACTCACTTAGTGGTGAGCTAATTATAGAAATGGATGAAGGTGTTTACATTAGAAATTAAAAAATCAGTTGTATTATTTTAATCAAAAAAAACAGCTGCAAAGTCGGGAACTTGCTCCAATTCATTCTAAATAGAGCAAGATAATCAGCAAATGACAAGGCCTCTTTGATATTGTCATTGACCTAAACTGTAAGCATCGACTTCTATGATTAGTGGATTGTTTACTTCGCTTGATTCTGGCTATCTCCTGCTAAATATGTATTGTTGTCAAAATGGCAAAGTGTGAAAGGGTGCACATTTGTAGCTGTGAAGAAAATAACTTCTGAAAAGAGGGAACATCCCGTTTTTGCCACGTTATTCTGGAGAATGTCAGTGTCGTATCGAAAAAGGTACTATCGAATTTATATTCATGCAAGTTGTGAAGTTGTTTTCTTACGCACATGGTGGCTGTACTGACTTTGCAGCCTGCAGAGCCATTGGCGTCAGTCAAGGTTTTTTTGACAGCCAGTACTGGAGTATAATGTTTATAGATGCTTTCAATGAACATTTTTTCCAAATTTTAGTGGAATGGTTAAGAACATATGTCATGTGATGTAAAACAGTTGTGTCTAGTGCACTTTGAACACTTCTTATAGATATGTTTTGGTTTATGAAATGAGCATAACTTTTGAAGTAAGGAATTCTTCTTTGTTGTGTATATAATCACAATTGTGGCATGTTTTTTTAAAGATATATATATGTATTATCGTAACTTAAATAAAGGAACCATATCATAGATCTTGTCTTTACTGCAAGCTTAGTCCACCAACTAAACTCCTTAGAATAATTCTGAAAATTGGTGATCAAATCACTACATGTTTTAAACTGTTCCAAAGATAAATAACGGATAGGAAAAGTACAGTTTCATTATACTAAGATTTTGAAAAGTTTGAATTTTCATTGTTTGGTTTCCACATGAAACTCTGCAAAGTAAATGTACTGATAGATCTGTAAAAGTTGGTATCCAAGGTACTCAAATGCAAAGTTTTGTTGGTATACAGGTCTGAAAGTAATGCTTTAATTTTCTATAGTCATTCTCTGTGCATGTTAGTTTTTGATGATAAATTATAAAACATCAAACACAGTATTTTGCAATGTTTTTCACAGCATTTTGAAAAATTTAGATTTGATTTATTATCTTCCACTCACATTCAATTAATATTAAATTAATGTACTTTCCAGTTCCAAATTGCATTGTTGTCATGAAAGATTAGATGACATATCAGCTACTGTTAGTGGTAATAAGAGTTGTTATCGTTTCAGGCATGACAGCACTGCGCACTGTGCTCAATACCTTCTCCGTGAATAATCGGAAGCACATGTTCGTAATCCGCCAAACAACAGGTGAAGTGTTCTACCTCCGTCTCAGTGACTACACCAGTGGTCACTCAAATCTAACTGTGTCACTTAGTGATTCAGCATCACATTCCAGACTGGCAGCAGACGAGGAGTTTTCTCCCTCTAATTCACTCAATACCTCCGTGTGGTCATTACACACCAAAGATGAAGCTTCAGTAAGTTGTATATTAAATGATTAGTAACTACTTCGAGCAATGAGCAAAACAGCAGTAATTTTTTTGTAAAAGTAAAATTGGTTTATTTAATACAACTTACCTTCATTGTAGAAATCCTTTTATCAGGGATTTCTGATGGAGCTTTTTGTTGTGTTGTTGACTTAAGCGTGGTTATCTGTCACAGAAATCATAGCTAGAGTTTACTTTTCTTAGTGGTTTAGCTTCTAAAAGAGAAACTCCAGTGACAAATGTGTTGGCAATTAAACAACGTGCTAATTATACTTTATCGATCCTTTTAAGGACCAAAAATTGAAAATTTAATGAAATCTTATTGTGTGTCCCTAAACTCTGCAGCAATGCGATCATGAAAGATATGGTTGCATTTTTGAATCTTGTTTCCATAAGACCCCTTGTGGGAAGAATTTCTTGGTAGTGACTATTTCAGAAATCCCTGGTAAGGTTTATTGTATGTTGCTTTTGTATAACAGTTTTGTGAATACTGAGTAAATGTAGCATGATACAGTTGAACAGATGTAACCGGGCTTGCAATGAAGAACTGTCTCCCATTTTTTGACTGCCTAATCGTGATAATTTTTGAAAGATTTTCTATAGAATTTAGTCAAATTTTCAGGATACTGGTCGACCAGTTTTAGACTCGACTGAGAGTTCTGTTAATCGCTTGAGAAGTGGAGTCAGCCGTCACTCAAGTGTGGCGAGTGGACGAAGAGTAGATGACTGTATTGAAATGACTGTGTATGGGATCACTAAAGTGGGTATGTATGTCAGGTTTCTTAATATCTTGTACATGACTGTATTGAAATGACTGTGTATGGGATCACTAAAGTGGGTATGTATGTCAGGTTTCTTAATATCTTGTACAAGGTAATATGTTACCTGTGTTTAGTTATTGCATGGTACCTACTTAGTCTTGGAATACCTGTCATGAACAAGTTTGTGATTGTTTTGCTGCACATGCACGGAAAACTTATGGAACATGAAAAAGTTGTCAGGCTCGTGTGAATTGTCAATAAGCATCCAGTTTGTGTGTTCTCTTATATTCAATTATAGAGTTCACACATCACTTTTCGTTGGCAAAAATCAGAGCCAAACCTACCAAATGACTACTTTTGAGAAGCAACAACTCACGGAATATAAAAACTATGTTCAGAAGCACTTGTGGAAATTAAAAAATATAATTGAGAATTTATATATTTGGTATCATAATTAAATAATGATTCTACATCACAACCTCTGGCCCGGGTAAATCTGATAAACTCTGAACTGAGGTCCGATGTTCATTTACCTGCTCTCTATACAATGTGGGTGGACTTGTGAGCAGAAGTAAACAAGTCATCATCAAGTTCATTTTTGTGATTTTCGATTTAGTGACTCCTGGTGTGTGGGTTACAGATTGCAGTAGGTTAATATTTTGTTCACATTTCACGAATATTAACAACATATTACCATGGGACAAACTGTCTGCCGGTATATCATCTGCAGTATTAGGGCCCAGGGTCGAATCTTAGTACTCAAAATCATACTCAAAATTATTTTTGACATTTTCTATGGGTTTGGCTGTGATGTCCTATTGCCTTAAAAGGATGCTAAACCCTATTTTGATGATTTCAACCAATCTTAGTTCTGTCACCTGCTAATGTCAATCTAACAAGTTAAAGGGAGGAATCAGCTAAAATCTCATACTCCTAATCTCACAAATTGGATATTGTTGCCCTTGCTGGGTGGTCGTTTCCCACAGTTGCCGTGTATTTCGCATAGGTCACGCCCATGTAACAGATTTTGTAAGGAGTTTTCAAATTTTCCTCCAAATTTTTGAAGGTTGTCGAGAGTTACAGAGCATTATGTTGTTTCAAAGCACCCAATGAGAAAGTCGCTTTAGTATCTGTTAATAGGTGAAAACCAGGTTTGGTAGACTTTTTAGTTTTGCATCAGACGCCACACGAAAATGATTTGAATGAGAGCTATTGAGGCTTGACCTTTAATCCTGCAGGTACAGAAATCACCGAGGATCTGACCCAGGCTTTGCAGAAGAGACTTGATGACGCTGTGCTTGACATGATTACAGTTCATCTAGCTAGGAACCCCATGTGTAAATTGACCCCAGAGGATGTGCAGGTAATGGGGGGGTGGGGAGAGGGGCGGGCATGGTGACAGGTACCTTGAATAGTAGTGAGTTCGAGGGACTTTGATGGTACTATACATTCCATACTTGTTGTATTGCCAACCAATCAGCTTACTTGGCTAATGTAATGCTACTGTTGCCCTGTTACACTGTTACGGTAAAAGTTCACCAATTTTGAACCAAAGTAGTTGCCAAACTTACCCTTTCCCGTATTTTCAAGGTCTTCTAACGTTATGATAGCGGTCGAATTGTTTGAAATGTTGTCTAGTAGTAGCTTTGCTAAGGAACTTGAACGTGGTTTGGTGTAACAAAATCATTTGTGAAAGAAATGAGAAATTCAAGTTTCTCGTGTCTGCTGTTGTTATCTTAAATTGGTGTCATTTTACCGTAGTATGCAGTATTTTACCATAGTATGCAGTATTTTACCACAGTATGCAGTCTTTTACCATAATATGCAGTATTTTACCATAGTATGCAGTCTTTTATGAATGGGGAGCATTTTGCATTCTTGAAAATTGTTTTTTTCTCATATGTCCTGGCTCACAGCCACAAAGGAAGACTTCATGTCATGGGCTGCACCATTAAAACTGAAGTGACTAACTAACTAACAGTGCCTGTTCTTATGGCACACAGAATGCTCTTTTGGTTATGTTCAACCCTATCGCGCCACTTCTCATTTCAGTTTATCCAGCCCCCCTTGGAGATGCCCAAACGAGTCGTTCATTTCTCTCTTCCTGACGACCCCGGCCTACCGCTTTGTGCTGTTAACTACTATCTTCGTCAGAACTTGTTACAAGTTCTCTTCAGTCCTAAGTATGCTGACGTCAAGGATAGAGGCGAATGTCATTTTCAGGTAACTATTGTATTCGAGGTAACAATTATGGCATTCGAGGTAACAGTTATGGTATTCGAGGTAACCGTTATGGTATTCAAGGTAACCATTATGGTATTCAAGGTAACAATGGTATTCAGATGTTAACATTTCGTGACCCATTCTCTTAGAGCCTCAGGGTGGATCAAATGTTGTTCTCACCAAATTTTGTCAGGATGACCAATGGTGAACCAGTAATATAAGAAAAGACATTAGTTTTTACAGTCAAGGAATTGAGATTAAGGCTTGTAGGTAAGCTATCAAATTGTAGATTTTCTTCTATTTTTAGAACAGGCCACATGGAAATAAAACTTCCACCAAAATAGTGCAATGTGCTTCAAGTTAGATTTCATGGTTTGCAACTAGGTTAATCCAGCCTCCAGAACATAATACACATAACTTCTTGCACATTTATAACTCTTGGTTTAGTTTTCTTAATAGTAACTTGCAGCGCCACTTGTGTCAAGGGCTATTTCAGCAAAATTGCATCAGGTTTGTGGCAAAGCAAAATGTGTCACTTTTGTCTGTGATCTCAGACAGTATTGTCATTCATTATTTTAATATAAAGAAACATGATGTGTAAGGTAGTGAAATGAAGAACATAAAAGAACAATACAGCTTTCAACATCAGGCACAACTTGAAGGAAAAGAAATATGCTAATTCTGAGACAGTACATTAAATATCTAAAGTCTACAGGATTTGGTTTGATCACACGTCCCTGATCTTTAGATTATTTTGTACTGTTTTTGTTCATCCAGGATTACACCCAGTCTCCTCCAAAGCCATTTCCAGAGAATGAATCATTTCTTTTCAACAGACCCCATGCTTCAGGGGGTAAAGGTGAGTTGAGTTAGTTTTACCTGACACTGCAGACAATCATCTGTCACTAAGTTGATCAAGTCTACTCTCACTTGTGCTCTGTTCTCTTTTCAAAGAATGTAGTTATTGTTGTGAACTACTGTAATATAGCATCATCAAATAAATTTTTGTGGACATTTTAAGATCTTGGTGTTTTAAGTGCCAGCTGCACTTCGAGTTCCCTTAGAACAAGTTACACCTGAAACAAGTTGTCACCAGGTTTAGTATGTACTCTGTGGCAACTTGTCTCACCTTATCGAGGTAGGGTATTTTGTTCTAGGGTAACTTGTCCTGTGGTAAGTCACAGTGTGGACGCAAACCTGGAGACAAGGCAGAAGTAATAACCAGTTGTGCGGTTGGTCAGTTATGCTCACAGGGATGTATAATCATCTGCACCGTATTTGTTACATGGTGTAGGGTTTGTAATATGTATGCAAGTTTGAAGTGGAGCATATTTTTCTAGAATAACTCATAATGTAGACACAACTTTAGAAAAGCAGACGAGTTTATACATCAGTGTGGTGTATCATAATTTTATTTCAAAGCTTATTCAGAAAAATGGACATATATGACCAGATGCATCAAAACTTGTTAAATCGGATGATTATTCCCTTAGTTTGATGATTGTTGACTTTTGTCACAGGTGTGGGTATTGCTGTTGTACACATGACGATGGTGAACTGCCAAGGTCTTCCCATGCAGCTCAATGTGGGACTGAAGCCATTACAGGAGGCTCACAGACCAAAGTACAGCGTGGAGATATTTGAGCAGCTGGTTAGGGTTCAAGAGATGTCAAGTTTTCCTGTAGAAAGTCAAAGTAAGTTGTACAATTTATTGCTGTTGTGACTGTAAAATCTTACAAGGCAGTGCATAAGCTAATTCTCAATGTATTTTACACTAAAATAATTTGTTGTTTTCCATTTTTCAAAGGTTGGGAACTTTGCTGAAAATTATGAGAATGTTATGGAATCTTAATTTATGACATCAACAGAGCATGAACCTTGGCAGTAGACTTTGATTTTCTTATTATAATCTTTATTCTTCTGAAGCAAGTTGCCAAATGAGAATTTCACTTGTCGGCCATATTGTGATCTAAACAAGTTAAGACTTACTGTAGTGATAGTTTCTATAATAGCATCAACGTTGAAGCACTCCATTAGAAAAGCAAAAAGCAAACTCATCTTTAGTGTATTGTTGTTCACATACTAAATTCTAAAACTAACAGTAACTTATACCAATTCTAAAACTAATACCAGACTATTACTTAATATTCCAAGGTCATGTGACACTAAAATTACGACTCAATCTTAAACAGGTAGTGATACTGTAAAGGGAAATACTAATCGGACAAATTCCCATTTCGATCTTTGACTCTCATGATTTCAGCTAATTGCATGGTGAATTGCACTTGCTCTCAGCCATCCTGATAGCTAGTTGTGCCTGCATTCAATTGTCACAGTGGAGAATACCAAGTCATTGCACCTGATTTGCAGTGTATTGTATTTTAAATTTATAATAACTGATACTACTGGTACAGTCCATTAGTTACTTAGCATTATGTACAGTCTACAAGTTTATATTTCAATAAATATAGGTAGCACTAAATCCTGTATTGTCCTTGCCGGTTTCATCAGGGGTCTCTGCTTTGATTGCTGGGTTGGGTGGTCTTGGCAGTACTCTAGTCAAAGTAAGTGATTGTTACAAGCCAAGGAATTTGCAAGTATGGCAAGACTGTTGACTGATTTGTTCCGTGCTCTAGAATCAATCACAAATTTGTGCCATTTGCTGTTGAGAGCCTTCTCTCGTAGAAAGACAAAAAAATGCCGAGACCGCAAGGGATTGCATTGTTTCTGCAGCAAAAAAAAATTCGCTTATGGTGAGAAGGTTAAGAAATCTCTGTGTATCCTGCATGCTGCTATAACATATGTGTGGATGTTGCAGCAGGACATGGCTTTATCCAATTCCACATCTGGGAGCGTGGGGATGTGGACATGACGTCCCTGATTGACCACCACCTACGACCAGCCATCAGAAATGCCCTCTGTGATGTCATTATGGAATATCAGCTGTTGACTGCCCCGCTGTGCAGTATGCCACCAGACCTGACCTCTGACCTGGTTGAATCCAAGTCCCCAGCACAAATAGGTAACTAAGCTATCCAGCTCTATGCCTAAACAGTAATTTACCGGGTTTTGCTCATGAGGAAACAACCATTTCTTACTGCTCTTTTGCTGGCGATGATCAACTTTTCTGCGATTACCATGAGTTTTCTGCATTCAACACATAAGACTCGTTTCATTATTATTCTACACCATGCTCTCATGAGTGAGGCCAAGGAAATGTAAAATTTGAGCAATGCCATTTTATTTTGGAACAGCAAAAATTCTAATACTTACTACAATGTACAAACTTAAGGTAAGTATTTATCACCACAGAGACAAAGCAGTCATGGGTGTACCATATTTCCAGTATCAATACTTGCAGAAAAAGAGGCTGTTGACAAAAATGCTCAAAAGAAGACCAAGTCTGAAGAAAAGGCCACCTTAACCAGGAAGAGTTCCTCTCCATTTCCACTGAACTTTTTTGGGAGAATGAAGAACCCAACATCCCCGACCGTCAAAAATGAGAAGGTATGTTGTGTTTAAAAACGATTTTAGGCATTTCAGGATCAGTGTTGCTGTGTTTGTCAAGTGATTTCAATTGTCTGTTAATACCTGTTTTTTTAGAATTTAATAAGTTTATGGCTAACTTCATGGGGTTTATGACTTCCATAAGTGTTTGAGTTGTCTGGGTGAAAATGACTAATGTTGGGCACATGGTGATGGTGACATCTTGCAAAACGCTTTCTTATCGCAGTGTTTTTAAAAGAATTTTTAATATATTAATAGTATTTTTTTGAATATTAAAAAAGTTGTTGGATAACTATAGGTCACAGACCATGCATGTTGGGCAATGCATAATGATAATTTTAATATTTTGGCATCGGTTTTTGGCGTCTGCCTTTCAATCTACCTTACAGTTTGAAGAATCGTTACAAATGCTGAGGCTTGCGGTTTCTATTAGTGGAAACCTAGCAAATGTTGCCTTTTTAACAGTTTTTGACTACAGCTATGTCGGCTTTATTTTTTGTGGAAAAATCTTGGCAAAAAAGATTTTATACAAGAGAGATTAACAATGCCCCTGTTTGGACAGTTTTGAGTTGTGCTCCTCCTAGTGGCAATGTATTAGTTTAGTATCAACTGTCTAGTCTCTTGAGTAATCATTGGGATTAATGCATTTTTGTTAAGGTGAGCATGACCAACCTATCACTGGATGGATCTGACTGCTGCAGTGAGCACCACCTAATGACAATTTTAGTTTCCTTTCTGGCAATCTAAATAATCTTTCAGGATTGTAAGTTTTAGGATGAAGAGCTCTACGCTCATGGACAGCTTTACGTTATCTAGTGGGTGAAATCATTCAAACTACTTATCACCCTTTATGTCCTTTCCATTTGGAATGCATTCGGTTGGTGCATACTAATGCTGTGCCCTGCTTTTGTTGCCAAACAGCATGTTTGGAGGTTGGGACAAATGACTGAAGCAAAATTTGCTTAGAAACTTCAAATACTCAAAAATTACCAAACCGTGAAAGCAATGCTCAGTTGAAATTTGTTGTGAACTGCATGAAACTGACTGTAAAAGGAGAACACTATTGGAGATTCATTGCAAAAATTGCCTGCAGAATAACTGGATAGACCCGCCAGATTCATTCTTAATGACTTGTCAACTTTTTGTCAGATTTTATTTTGCTTGTATATTTATACTGCTTTGTACCTAAGCTTCCAATTAACATTTGGTATTTGATGTTGTGTGTGAGTGAACCTCATCAAGATATTTGCACAAAAACTCCATGAATTTGTCTTTTAATATCATTCCTGTTTCATTCTTTTATTTCACTTGCAGTCATTCTTTGGAGAGGGCTTCCCCCACAGTGAGTCTGAGTCGACCCTGAACCGTGCCCTAGACAAGCCTCCGTCCCCGAGGGAGCTCTGTGAGAGAGGTGAACTGGGCACCCTTCTGCCCCTGTATTACTCCAGTATCTTACAGTGGTTTGACTTTGTTGCTGCCCAAGGTGAGGCTCATCTTAAGGCAGCACTATTTTTTCCATTCACTGCTTAAGTGTCAAATCAGAAATACGGTAAAAAATCCTCAATTTGGTACAGTGAAAAATTAATGATTTTGGTCAAGATTGGAGTTTGTCCCAAATTCTAAAAATAGGCAACATTAGTCGTTCCAAATTCAAGAATCACCAGAAAGACGGCAAAATTAACGACTGTGTGGATGGAAAACATACAAAATTTGAGAAATATGGTGAACTCCAAAATCACCCTTGTTGCAAGTTCCAGAATCAAGAAATTTCAATTTTTGAGGGAGTTTCTGCGTCCTATGTTCTAGACACTTCCAAATTGGAGAATTTTTACTGTGTGTTTATTAAAGTGGAACTTACAGGCTAATTCCTTATCTCTGTGATTGGTTGGCCAAATTAGAAACAAAACATGTAGCCATGATGCGAATACAAAGCAGGTTGAAAATTGACAAATGTTTTTTAAGAACAAGTCTTGTGGGGAAAATGAACTGCAGCAAATCACTGAATCGTGTCCGGTAAGTATTAATAGTGACATGGTGCTGGGGAGTAACACTGCATGATGCAGGCTATGTGAGCCCGCGAGGTACGTCATCAGTGCAAAGGTCACCAATTTGCAGAATTTTCTGTTTTCACATTTACAGTAATGTTGTCAATGAATACAACACTGCACTTTGTTTAGCATGGAATGGCATTGTCGTTTAGTTTGTGCTATACAATAGCATAGTAAAGACATGCAATACATCTTTAAGAATGGATTTCAACATTCACTAATAAATATTCAGACAAATTTGTCCACTCAGTTAAATGCAAGTCCATGATTGTGTGTAAGTAATACTATCTTCATTTACCCTTCCAAAATACATGTAAGGAACAAAATAGATGATAAAGTCGTTTAAAGTTTCCAACCTCCTTGGTCCGGCGGTCATTTTCAAACTGATGTATGTCAACTGCCCAGACGTGTGAAATCATGATCGGAGCAGGTGGAGCTACAAATTTGGTTCTCATGAGTGGTGTCCAGTTGAACTTGTCTTACGTCTTAAATACATGCACGTATTACCCATTTCTTTGGTGCAAATAGATTCTCTTATCCTCCTAGTAAACCTGTGAGAACATTGTTTTGGACCCTATGTATAGATTACTTGATTTCCAGCAGATAGATAGCGCTCTCAGTAGATGTAGCTATACCACATGGTTATTTCACAAATTAAGTGAAAATACTGACTCCGAAGGAAAACACCCAAGGAAAAAATGGTGCCTGTTGGTATAGTGGTCTTGATAATCATCGCAGGCCTTTCAGAGAAATGCCAAATTTGAATGAATTTTTAGTGTTTAAATCGCACAACATATCTGGTGCTGTGAGACCTCTCCGCACTCTCCGTAATATGCCTTGTTGTCTACCCAAAAGACAAGAGAGTCATCTTTAATTGCTGTGGTGTTGTCTACAAAGTTCTGTGCACAAATTGTGATTTTGTATTGATCGGTGAAACGGGAAGGAAATTAGGCACGTGGATTGCAGAACACGATAAGAACTTGGAGCAGGAAAGTAATAAACTCTTCACCCATGTTCAGTGGAGGGTGTCTGAAAACATCGAGTACAAATCAGCAGTTAAGGATCATGCTGTACAAAACTATCAGTTATTTGATTGGGAGAATCCTTTTATAATGGACAATGATAACATGTTTAATAAGTGGGACAATTTCCATTCTTTGGATAAACCAAATTGTTAGCTCCGCCAACTCCAATTGTGACATCACATGTCTGGGTATTCAACATACATCACTTTCAAAATGATGACCAAATCATGGAGGTTGAAAACGTGGACTAGTTCACGACTTTATCGTCTGTCAAGTGACACAACTTTCGTGACAATAGATTAAGATTATTCTGACTTGCCATTCTTAGATGGTCCATCTGTGTTCCAAATGACCACTGGTTTGCTGAGTCGTATGTCTGTTAGTCTGGTGTTGAAGGAGATCAAGGCATTGGTGTTGAGGCAGTGTAGTGACACATTGACCCCAATGTTTGTGAAGAACAAGTCAGGTGAATACACTGCCTGTGAGACACACAGAGAGCCATTGTCGGTAAGTTGACTTAATGTGTGGAAACTGATGTTAATTGATATTGAGTGTTAGAAGCTGTGAAATATTGAGAACCATCCGCCTCTTGTCTCCACATTAAATAATGAGTGTTTGCAGAATAGTGAATATGTGGGCAAGTCATACAGAGCACTTTTTTAAGGTAATATAGGACCCTAGAAAAATGGCCAAATTTGGCCTAACTCAGAACATTATATCTCAGAGATGGGTGCTAGGATTCGTATGAAACTTGGAGATACCATGCTTTATGCTTCAAGTTGTTGTTAGAGATTATTTTTAAAACGATCCTTAAGGGCTATCAAATATTAGACTAAGTGATTTTTATGAAATAACTTCGAGGTTGCAAAGAACAAAAATGAAATTATAATTTGCCAATGAAACAGTTTTGTAACAGCGTTTTTGTGATTTCATCTTGAACATTCATATTAAACATAATTTGGTCAGATGTATTGTAAATAATTTGGGTTTGCTAACTTCCAATTTTTACTAAATTTTACTAAAAAACATAGTCTTACAACACAATGAAAGGCAGATTAAAAAAATCAAAAATCAAATTCTACAGACTTTCTTCTTTTTGAAAATATATTAATGTACTTTTACTGACTTTACTGACTTAAAATGTGTTGTTTTGTAGACAAGTCCTTTAGAACCTTAAAACAGTCGGTTAAAGGTGAACTGCCTCTAGAACACACTTACTCTAGTTGAACTGTTGAGTCAGGTCTTCATCTTCTCCTGTTTCGAGATTTGTGTAGTAGATGTGTGTGTTCTTTATAATTCATAATATGTGTTCATGCATTGTAATTATTGTTATTTGTGTAATTGTATATCTATGCACCATGATGATGTTTGAAAATTAATATTAAAGCTTAATGCAAATATTGGACTTGCACAAATGAAAATAACAAGATGTCTCTTTCAAAGACTTGCACCATGTTTTCATCAAGAGTGTGACCTTATTTCCTGTGCCAAGAATGAAGGAAATGACTTAAATTATCACAAAATGAAAAATGATCATCTTATTTAGACTAATGATACGGCTGAGACGTCGCTTGATGTCAACAAATCAAGTAGTCACTTGTTACCTGGACAGTCATCCTCATACATTCTGGTTGGACGAAATGTTGACCAATGGCAGGCCTGCATAGATAGACGGGACAAGACTGAGGAGGAGGCCTGCGTAGAGCCACCGTCATTGGTTAATCCCTCAAGTATGTGGTGCCTAAAGTTTAACTGAAAAAAACGCGTGTAAATGTATGTCTTAAACTCTTGGTACAATCAGCTTCTTTGCAAAAGGTGACAATTTTTACCATTTTTTCAGAGTGACTTTGTGACGTTTTATAAGACCTGTACAGTGCAAGACAATTCTATGGTGGAAATTTCAAAGGCTGTCACTTTTTACGTCATGATGTTCTTAGGGGTGGAAACAATGTGACTGCGGCACTCATGAACATAGTTTTTGACTGTCTTGTAAACAAGGCTCATGGGGCCTTTAAACTAAATTCATGGACTCGCAAAATATGACTTATGCACCCAAAATCACAGCTCCCAGTTAACAAACACTGCTTACCAACCACTCAACATGGTGGACATGGAGTCCATGGAATGTGTTTGTGAGTGCAGGTACGTGGTGTATGTGTGATGTGAACTAAGTTTCCTGGCCTGTGAGTCCTGTTTACAAGGGAAGAGCTATGTTCATGAATGCTGGAGTCGTGTTGTTTCCACCCCCTGTGTCCTCCGTGGTATAAGAATTACCCCCCCTCCCGTCCATTTCTTTGTGGTCAATCTGTCTTAATGTAAGTTATGGGTTGCATTGAAACATCTGTTGTTTGTTGCAGCTCGCAAGAATTTCCAGAAGTTTGTACCACTAGAGCCCTCTATTAGCCGTGACTCTTCTGTCTCAAAGTCGATATTTGTTCCACGACAGAGAATTTTCATTTTAATGGTGGATGATAGAAAGGTGATGTATAAATTTTTTTATTGAATGTTCAGTTTTGTGCACCCCCACTTTTGCTGTCATCCTTGTTCATCCGGCAGTCGTCCAGCCTCTGCTGCTGTATTTCCGAAACCCCAAGATGGATGTTCCTTTTATAGATGGGACGACATAAGCAAATTTTCATACAGTTCCTTGGCAAATTTTCATAAAATTTGGCAAGTGTTAAAGAGACAATAGCCGCTTTTGCATTTTCAGGTGGATTTGGCATATTCTGCACCACCTGGTGGCCATTTTCACTGTTTTTGGTGTTTTGGCATCTGCCTCTTCATTGGTCAAACCACCTAAGGATCATCAATTAGAAAATGGTTTAGTGTGTTCGTACTGGGAAGAGCATGACTAACGATGATTTTTGGACAGCTCTGGGCCCGGTCTCCAATCTTCGTACTCAGACTCATACTCATACTCGAGATTTCATACTCAAAATCGTGCTCACTGGAGTCGTACTCAAAAAAGCGTATCTAATGTCTTATTTCGAGTAGACTCCAAACGTTCTCAAATCTGACACTCATACTCGAGTTGCTATGGAACTCTTTATGATATGAAGTGCAAAATCACGCAAAGCCGCGCTGATTTATCGCTCGCTATTGGAATGGACCACCCCAAGAACTAGGCCTACATTATCGTCTGCTGTCGCTACAACTACAAGAGTATGTCTATAACGTGGAATTCTGAGTGTTCTGTAACTGTTATTCATTTTTTAGTTTCAATAAATATTCTTATGCTATTTCTTTGATACATTTGGCAATTAGTAAGCTTTACTTCTTGAGTTCCTCACCCAGTCCCGAAAATGTCTGAAATATGTAACAGCTTATCACATCACATCTCTGTTGCTAATTTAGTCTTGACATAAAACCCATTGCTGTGTAGGCCTACGCTGATGTCAAACTTTGGTACTGTATCTTTGTATTTTACCGGGATGTATCAAGTGAGTTGACATTTGGCACGTGAGTTAAAAAACAATACTTGTGCAGGCATTCAGAGTTCACCACTGGTAGTGAACGGGACGAGACGTCTACTTAGAAATCGGCAAACAAAATCTGGAATTCCATTTGGGGATTAAGGAATTATAGATGACTAAGTTATGATGAGAAATGTACCTGACAGGGAAGCGAACTGTTTTTAACTTCCATCCCCTCCTTGTCTTTTGGAAACCCTACAAAACATAGGCACACATACCGAAATAAAGGCAGCACAAACTTTTCACACGACTTTTCCCACAACTGCTTTCGACGCTTGTTATGACTCGCCGACAAGGGATTACAATGCGCCTGTTGCCAGGAATTGTAGAGGTACGGGCGGCCATAAAATACAGTGCTACGGCTGGTTAATAAGGTGAAGAATAAGAAGATTTAAGATGAAAACTATTATCTCTGAACTGAAATTGAAGTGCTGAGATACGGTAAGAGGACTTATTTTTTTAGATTTGCTGTGTTTCTTGGTTCCCTTTCGATATTTTGTTCTCTGGCTCGTATTTACTTTCGAGTACGATTTCAAGCACACTGCCATACCAAACTTGAAATTTGAGCATAGACTCCGAATTTTTACTCAAAATCGTACTCGAAATATAGATGAGATACACTTCAGTTCGAGTACACTCGAAAACTGAGTACGTGCTCGAAATTTGGAGTACAGATTTTTCGAGTATGACATTGAATACACCAAAGCTGAGTCTGTACTCGAGTTGAGTATGAAGTGTGAGTTTCAGCATGATTCGAGTCTGAGTACGGAGATTGGAGACCGGGCCCTGGTTATTGTGGTGCCCCGTTCTGGCATTTTTGTCATCCGCACCTTTTTTCTCTAAACCTCTTAGTACTGCATCATTGTTGAATTTGGAAAATGTATTTCTATTAACTTGACAACAGATGTCGATCATTTTCAAATGGTTCCAACTTCTGCTCTACCCCCTAGTGGCAATTTTATTTTTTTACATTTTCTTAATATCTTGGTAGTTCCTTGACAGATTTTTTTGAGTATTGGAAGGAGATGGTGACACCTTTCCATTTTCTGATGGATTCGATTTATTTTATGTCACCTGTACAACTGAAGTGATGTGTGGGTCTTGCCTGCAGAGATGTGTATCTCAAAAATGACCAGCCAGGTTGAGCTAACTCATTGAGCTTAGTCTAAATCAAAATGGGTTTTTCTAGAATGTGAGTTTGTAGCATCTTTTGTTTGTATTATAATGTGCTTTGTTAATGATTTCCTCACCATCTCCTCACAGCTAACTTTGTATGTCTACAACTGGGCCCAGGACCTTGTGAGAACTCTGGAGCATCAATTGAAGAGCCTCATACAGTGGCATAATGCACGCGGTCACCTTCTGGCCAATATTGTCTCACAAAAGATGGGTCTGTTCAGGCACCATTACTTTGACAAGATGCCCCCAGAGCCCCACACCAAGGTGAGGATTAGAACAGGCTTTGACTATCAGTTGATGACTTCTGTGTGACCTTAACCCATCCAGTCATACAATAATTAATTCGGTGACCAGTTTGAGTTGTTCAGTGTACTTTTACAGCTATCCATATTTCGTAACAAGCTATCACAAACATGTAGAATATCTAATGTGCTTCCTGTAACTAGCCATCACTACTAAGACTGTTTTTGTTTCAAGCTGACAATTTGGACATAAATCCAAACAGACCCACACATGCCTGTACAAGTATTGTTGATTATAACTGAATTTTTAGTACTACTTATTTTCGTGTTTGTGGACAGGATACACTTTACATGTATGTTAGGACACAGGTAACTGTAGTGTCATGTTCATAACTGCCGTTCTTTACAGGAAGCTAATCCCTTCAATCAATCCACCAATGAGCTGGATGCTCTTATACGGAGCTCTGTGCCACCTCAGAAGGATCCTTTACCTCAAACTCGCAGTCGTGTGGGTAGCATCACGGGTATAGCGCCCCCTACTGGTAGCGGTCTGCCAATCCAAGACTTGTACAAGGACTGTAAAGTGATCCGTCCAATGTGTCGAGCTGCGTACGGTCATTTCAAGGATCTGGTGGCCAGACATGGAATGCAGCTGTTGGACATAAGGAAACATCAATGGAGAGGCAAGCTTTGTGATAAACAACTGCTGCCCCCTAGGGTGCAGTGAGATGTGAATAGTCTGCTGAGGCTACTTGTTCACAACCAAATTTTGTCTTAGAGCTGGTTTTGTTGGCTAAGCTGTCGTATTTTGAGGCAGGATCAAATCGCAATCAAACTCAAAGTTTTTTTTGTAATTTTCTATCTTGAGTTCGCTCAAAAGTTCAAATAAGGAATTTCAAAAATAATTTTCGGTTCGATTTCGAGTACAAAAATTATAGCTCGGGGGCCCTGGTTATTTCAGAGTATTAAGCAAGGATATCATGCCTTACCTGAACCTGCTAACTAAATTACATAACATTACATGAACTGGTTACCACAGCTCTGATGGTAAATTGAAGATAGGACTGACTCTATTATGTGTCAGACTTGATGGTTACAGTTACTGTCATTTACTCATCCTCGTGAATAGCTAACGTTGCCCACAGTGCTGTATATATATCTGAATGTTGTCGCTTTGGTTTACATGATTGCATTGTGAACCAAGAGGAAAATATTGATAAATTTTGCGGCTTGTTTCACGTTATCATACATGGCTTGAGCTTCATTTAACCCTAATGAAATTAATTTAGTTATTGCTGTATTTAGTTTTAATGTTAAAAAGTAATAATAATTTACAAACTAAGATGGAAGCAAGTGGCCGGATACCATGTGCCATTCAGTACAGTATACACCAAAAGTATACAGGGCCTGATACCATGTGTCATTCAGTACAGTATACACCAAAAGTATACAGGGCCTGATACCACGTGCCATGCAGTACAGTATACACCTAAAGTATACAGGGCCTGATACCACGTGCCATTCAGTACAGTATACACCAAAAGTACACAGACAAAATTCCGGTCGTGACGCTTAATGATTCATCATGTCGCCATGAAATTCCACTTCTGCTAAGTCATTGTGATGGAGAATTCCAGATGATATTGTCTGATTATTTTTGGCGTGTGCTGTTGTTATCCAGAGGTCATAATGCTAGATCTGTTTAGTGCAAGCAAGTGGCTGAATTTATGACTTGTAAGTAGATCCTGATGAGATTGTTTCTTACAGTGAGTAGGTGACATGAACTTGCCAAAGAGCAAATGGTCGGTGGGTTTTTGCTCAATAGAGGCAATCCCTATAGGTTTTGTAGTATGCCGTCTGCTTCTGTTAACGATCAGTTTGTTTTAAGTGGTGACAGTTTTACTTAGTTGTTGATGACAGTTATACATTGGAGTTTGCGAAAATAAAATCTTAGCTAATACTTAACTGTTATACATTGCAAAAACCAGTGAGTCTGCTATGTCCTAGTGTGATGTGTCTTGTGTACTACATTGTCTCTACATTTTGCTTCCAGAAAAAGAAATCAAGAGGAAACTGCATTTCTTGTATGACACTTGGCAGCAGAGAGTTGGATCGTCAAATATCCCCATTTCAGTGTGTATTATTTTTGATTTAGTCTTAACAATATACTAGATACATCTAACATTTTCAGTTAAAGCTAAATGATCTGTAAAATTAAATCAATTGTACTGTCTGGTAATTTAGTAATTAGATCGCCACACTTGTTCAATAAATGCAAACTAATAAAAATAAAATATTGCTTTCGTGGTCTGTTGATTGCTTTTTTTAAAAGATTGAATAATTCTAACCTTTGCTNATGACGTAGCAGGTATCGAAGGCAGTTTTAAGTGGTTACCAGAAAAGTTGATCTATCTCAATTTTTGAGTGTAATTCTCTTGGCTCCCCTGACCACACCCACCAGAGCGAACCTGCCAGACGGCCATTTCCAAGCATCAGGATACCCACAGCACACTGTGGCACCAAAGAAAATTGGTTACCTTTTCATGCCCAAAAAAGCTTTGGGATCCCGGTCTATTTAGTAATTAGATCGCCACACTTATTCAATTAATGCAAACTAATAAAAATAAAATATTGCTTTCGTGGTCTGGTGATTGCTTTTTTTAAAAGATTGAATAATTCTAACCTTTGCTATGAAGGCAGTACTCCGGTTTTCACCAAAATTCCCACGTCCAAGATTCAACTTAAGTTTCCTGTTTGCGTGGATAGGAAAATGTACGATTCGTTTCAACCCAAATTTATAATTATATGACTGACCTAGTTTTTGAAAGGTGTGGCAGCTAACGCACTTCTGAGCAGAGTTGGGTGAGTGAAGAAGGATTTATCAATCTTCACTCAGCTTTTCATTAATTGTTTTGTCTGCCTTGCAAATTACTGTGCACCAGTAAAATTTTATTGGCATCTAAGAATGACTAATAGCAAACTTAAACTAAGTAATGAGCATGGCAGCAGTGTATAAATAGGCATGTACCTTACAGAGGCATAGCATTGTGGGTAAATACTTCAGGATAAGAGAAGGCGCTGTAGTATTCCAGGAATTTGATAGGGCCATCGTGTTAGGAGTTGTAAGCAGAATGTGTTTGACTGTTTTACAGGAGGATATGGTTCACTTGTTGAAACACCTCTCACGGTTGATGCACAATATAGCCACACCTTTACTGTTCAGCCCTGTTTGGAGACGGAGGGTCTTTGACTCACCTGAGTGTCCCGACCTTGCTGAAGAGGGCCCCATCACAGCTGAACCTGTGAAGTCTGTGAGTACTTCAACAATGTATCATGAAAGTACAATGTCTTGTAGTGACTGAAATTTGTTACAGAAGTGCAATTGGGTAATTTAAAAGTGTTTCAGAACTACATGTCAAAATGTACCTGAAAACTTCTCACAGGTAAGAAGTAGATACTAAGTTCATAGAAGACCTCTTATTTTGATGACTCTCTAGCATATGAAATTTCAAGTTTTACAAACACGATCTAGTTATCATCGCCTGCCTGTAGAATTGTAAGCAGGTACCAAACGTTAAGAAAACTTTTCTGGAATCAAATCAAAGTGTGTTGCCTGTCTACTTTTGAGTAAAAATTGTTAAACTGGTGTAATATTCTGTTTAAGATGAAAAGTTGTCTTAAATGCTTTGCTTGTGATTTCATGTCACGTATACTACATTGTTCACTCTCCATTTTGATGAAGAATCTGGAATAAAAATTCATTTCTATCAAATTAACAGCGTTCTCGACATGGTTCAGGGGCCAGTGTCAAAAGCAAAAAATCAGACGAGAGTCGACTGCGAGTGCAATCTAATGACAGTGGGACGTATGTAGAGTCTGTCTGGCACGCTGATCTGCGTACCAGCTTTGTTGATCAGTACATACAGTACCTGCAAGAACTTGGCTTCGTGCAGATACAGATAAGACCACAGTCACCCAAACGCAGGTTAGTGGGGTAGTGAAGAAATATTCCTTCTGAATTTCAGGACATTAGTACACTTTGTATAGTCCATTTTATATTGGATTTTTTTTTCAAAAACGAGCCAGAAGCATGAAGTTTCTGTTTGATACCGATAGTCTCTTCGGTTGTTATTCTTTCTGAACATATTTCAGTAATTATTATCATTTTCAATACGTGGGCCTCTGAATCACAGTCGCAACGGCGGCATTGAAATTTTATGGTTACTCAGTCACACATGTGTAGTTGAATCCTCAGAAATAGTGACAAAATAGGCTCGGTTACCAGGCAGAGTATCAAACAAATATTTTTGAAAAAAAACATTGAAAGTACATTAAGCAACCTGTGTACAATCAGAAGGAATAACATGTTTTGTACATCCTGTGTATTTTCTTCTTAACTTCTTTAGACTACAGGCTCCCCCTAGATTAAATGAAGAGCCAAAAACATTTTCGAAAGTGTTTCAAGTTACGTGTAATTTTCTCTATTCAGCTATCGTCCTCCAAGGTCAAAGGTTTTGGAGGAGGTCAAGGGCACTAACCCTATGGTGAGGTCGCCAGTCATATTCAACCTGCAGAAAACAATCCCTGGAGGCATCATCTTGGTCGAGCTCACTTTCCTTGAAGTCTTCTTTGACATCAAGATCTACGCCTTTGATGTGTCCAGAATATCTCCATACAGAAACAGGGCCAGCCAACCCGTACGTGATGACTCAGATTGTGCATATGAAGTGAAGATTAATTAGGAATGAATATGTGACGTCTGAGGTTTTTGACGAGAATGCATTTTCAGATCTGGTCATCGTCAGGATTTGGTATGGTTGTGACTGGGAGTACAGGACAAGATTAGTAATGGTATATGATTCTCACAAACTAGACAAAGAGTGAAACTGGAAAGCATTCCAGGAGAGACATCATTAAGTTCCAAGGCATTAGTTTGCTAATTCAAAACAAAACTCATGAACTGTCAGAAATGAGTGCTAACGTATGCTCACACATCATATCAAGAGTTTTCAAGATATTCAACAGTGACCTAACAGGGCTCAGTATGACAAAGTTGTGGTTTGATTTAATGACCACAGGAGAATCAATGACAATGATAATTTATTCTTTTGGTTCAACAATGGATTTTTATGATCTCTCTTGTTCAGAGAGTGTGTTGAACTAAATGATTTCATGGTGCCATGATCTCCACTATTTTAGTTTGCTGATGAGTGTGACAAGTTCAAAGAGTTGACCCACGTCCATTCCTTTGCCCACGACTTTCATCTACGCTCAATTCAACGCTACCTAGATGGTCAGCAGATGATCCTGAAGAGAGGCTATCACCTGTCTAATTTCCTTGGCGATTTTGTTAAGTTCTATCCTTATGCACCGTCATTTGCC
Source organism: Phoronis australis (assembly GCA_002633005.1). Taxonomy (NCBI): domain Eukaryota; kingdom Metazoa; phylum Phoronida; family Phoronidae; genus Phoronis; species Phoronis australis. Next base: position 271,801 of record NMRA01000293.1, on the reverse strand, counting down.
AGGAACCACCTGTTTGAAGGTATGGACAAACTTTGCTTTAGCTCCGAAGTTCATTTTTTCACTACATTTAAATTTACTGAAAATCCTTTTTCAGGCAGTTTTTTGTCCAGTAGAACATCATTTCACCAGGCATTAGACAGCTGTATAGTAATGTCCATATCAGTCAGCCCTCTTTGGAAATTTACCGTGGTGCCTTTTGTTTTATAATTTAGAATTATAACTTATTTTGAACGATGCTACCATTCTTTGCTTTGACAGTCGCATTACACCAACTTGAACTAATAACTTTTCCTTCCCTTGGGTAGGCCGTGGTGTCTTAGCAGCACGTTAATGACAGACCCTGATTAACCTTGAGGATTTGCTGTTGTGCCACTGTCAATACTTTTTGTAATTACCAGGAACATTGATATTCAAAGACGACAACTTAATGGGTCCCCAGCTGTTTGACTACATGTTACAGAAAGACAAAGTGTACCATATGAAGACTGTCCGTATGATGTTACACAACCGTGACTCAGATAATGTGAGTCTGTACTTATTACTCTCATGGTGGTTTATTTATTTTTGATTGATTTACTTATTGATTGGCCAGATTATCGATACAAAAATTACTGAAGAAAGACCCAAAAAGGGCCAGAAAGCTATGTCAACCAAGCCAAGTAGACTGTGAAAAGGGTAACTTTATATCATAAGGATACCTTTTGCGTGATAAAAGTTGTCGCACTTCCCTTGGCATCAAGGTTCTACAACCGTAACCTGTTAGTACTGAGCAGGAAGTCACATGAGGTTTGTAGGATCTCATGTTGATGTTGCACACGCGTGACATAGACTTCATGTAGGGTTATGCGACATCTTTCTGGTAGGTGTGAAAGCCTGCTAGTGGTCGACTCGGTATCGTACAACACAAGACTGGTGGCATAAAAAAAATATCTGAAATGTTCTGTTTTTTCACTGTGATGTATTAGAAATATGTTAAGTTGGTGCACAGGCATGCATACAGTAACTGGGCCATTAAAATATTAAATAGTTCCTAGTTAAGTACTTGGGCATGTTCTAATACCCAGGGCAATAGTCAACACTTATGCTAGGCCATAAAATATTAACTTATCTAGTTCCTAGTTAAATACTTGAGCGTTTTCTTGTATTGCACTTAATAGTTTTATATATTCTTTTTACAGTCTGAAAATGAGTATGCCTTGGTAAGCCAATACTCGTGCTCGGGTATTGACATCATTGAGGGCTCAAATATTCAAGATGATTATGACGTTGGTCTGGTCATCGTCCATGACACGTCGTATCCTGACGACATACAGGAGAAGATCCTCCGGCTCAAGTACTATATTGTCTTCACCAGCCGAAGAGTTCTTTTCCCCAAGCTCAACCTCGATAAAAAGCTGCCGTTTCAGAGACCAGCGCCATCTAGTGTGAAACAGTATTCAGCCAGTGAGTGAAATTCTTTTGACAGACTTGTAAAAATAACTTGATTTAGGACATTCATTGTTATAAAGCCTGCTTCAAGCAACAGGTGGCAGTTCAGCATGGCTTAAGACCAGGCTCATTATACTGAGTATGAACATCCTATCAACCAATACTCCATCTAGTGTGTGTTCTCTGAATCAGCCTATTGGGTCAGTAATATTTTGCTTTCAATGACTTGAAGTGTCTGGGCTAGTTACTGAGTCTGTACTCGAGCAATAATATAACAAACAGCCTGCTTTCCCTAAGTCCAGGAATTGCTTCTGGTCTAAGTATGAAATAATTTGACACTAGTTTTATAACATAAAACAATATAATTTGAAAGTTAATTTTCTGACTGGATGCAGATTTATTGAGACTTCATTTGTTTTTAGCTACTTTCTCAGTTGGTCTCTTTTTTATTAGTGAGTAACAAACTGTGATTTTCCATAAATGATAGAAATCTCATATTATTGATTTTTATTGATAAACATTTTGGGGGAGGGGCTTACAAGAGGATTCCAGTTGTAATTGTCTAGAGCCTCTGGTTCATGATGTCTGCTTTGTTACAATATTGTAAGGCTTAACGCTTGACCTTAGTTTGACCTAACCCAGCTCGAGAACTTACAAGGAGACATTTCAAGTCTGTCGAAGATTTGACTGAAAATCCACTTACACCAGAAAGGTGTCTGTTGGGCTTCAGTTCCTACTACAGTTTCTGGTATTATGTCTGATTTGTGTTGTCTTACTTTTTAGACATTTTCTTTCTTGATTTAATATTTAAAAGACTGTTACAGTAAGACTGTTAAGTTAATAGAAGGTTAAAAATGGGCATAAAAGTGAGACTGCAAGTTGGAATATTTGCAAAAATGGCTTACATATACTAATTAGTGAACATTAAATTACAACTTTTTAATAAAACAGCTCAGTTGTGAGACGCAGGTCCAGAAAATGATAGTTTCATGAAACATTATCCAGTGATGCCTTCCTATGGTAGGTCCCCACGGACTCGAGTCTCGCCTTGACGGTGTGTACTTGGGTCAGCAGCCTTCATCTGTCATACAGCAGATCAACTCGCACCACCTTGTGGACACTAGTGAAAGTGGAGCTGGTCTTCACAGTCAGATCACACCTGCCATGAAGGCACTGCTGCACGAGGCTAAACTAGTCAAGTAGGTATTTAATGTAGACATTAAATGGGCAAATGGTATAGTATTGGGAAATTCTGCAATAAAAGTGCTACTCACTGAAATTGCCAATCAATTTCAAAGTTAAAGTAGTTGAACCATGTAACAGTGAACTTCGTGGAGCTGTTAGTAAAATTTTAATTGTATTTGAAGTTTGCCGTTAACAAATTTTTAATTCAAGCTTGTCTAATGAGCATTAATCAATGACTTTGTATTGCTGTTTGCATGACATTGTATCTTTTTGTGTGTAGTCCTGTTTGTTAATATTAGAAATGACAATTTTTAGTTGTTACCATGATGGTTGTAGTCTGAATTCATTCTTTTAACCTTGAAGTAATAGTTGTTGACTAGTGTTTAGATGTCTTGATGTAATCACTTGATAGCATTTGATAAGTACTTGAAATAAAGTCATGAATTGAACTAACTTTTATTGTCTGAAATAATCGCTTGTGTGGACCAGTGTTGATGTAACAGGACAGGACCATCATGGTCCTTTGGACTGTTTGATAAGTGTTGAGCTTTGTTACATTAATTTTTTTTTCAATTTAATAAGTAAACTTTATTTTTCGTAAGCTTACTCATCTGCTGAAAACGCTCGTTATGTCACCAAATGTTGTGTGGTGAGAATTCAACTGTACAAATCATGTTGACAACAAAGTAACTTTAAGTTATTTTTATTGAAAATTTTGCCAATCGTAAATTCCTCTTATATGCCATATTGCGTCCTAAACTGAAGAATTTTTAGATTTATCAAATGAATGAACATTTTGGGAACAATGTTCCATCTCAAGAACACGGAATATTGTTAGCAACCTGGATATGATTCCACTGAGATATATGCTCGACTCATTTTTGATCCAGGGATAAGATTGAAAGCATGGTGGAGAACGCCAAGAGCCAGTGTCGAAGGGATGGCTTATGGCAGAGAATGTTGCTAGGCAACAGTGTGGAGGAGGATAGGAAAAAGAGACGCAGTGATACGGAAGACAGTCGCGACCTCCTGGTGAGTGGACCGCATTGGTTGGTCATAGGTGGTTCAGGTCTTATTTTACGAATATTTTTTAAGGTTGTTGGATTTTAATGTGCAAACTACACAAATATTATATAATTGCTTGTTGTCGCCATGTTATTACAATCAAGGTTAAGGTGACGTTTGGTTTGTTGCACGGTAACACTTCATTGAAAATTGTTGTCATAGCATACAGTATCATGATCGTCAAAAGGAATCTAACAAAACTCGTTACTCAGAAATATATTTTGTGTCTGGTAATTTCGTTTCGCTTGTTTGTCTGCTATACTTTCTAACATGAAGTGATTAGTGAATGGAACAAGCAGAATTTTGATTACTTAAGATATTAGAAGTCTGCGGTTTGGTTTACGAGGTATCGTCTTGAAATCTTGGTCTTTGTGATATTGTGTTAAAAGCTGCCACATATTGAGTGATTTGTATTTATATATATCTCTACTGTAAGCTCAGACCTGCACTACAGTCAGCTCAGACCTGTGCTGTTGTAAGCTCAGACCTCCATTCCTGTAAGCTCAGACCTCCACTACTGTTAAGCTCAGACCTCCAATACTGTAGGCTCAGACCTCTGCTACTGTTTAGCTCAGACCTGCACTACTGTTTAGCTCAGACCAGTCCTTATTGTCGTTTGTATTCATATCATACCATATGTGAAAATAACGGATTACAGTCTTTTGTTGTCCAATAAAATCTCAGTGGTCCTAAACAACAGAAAATAAACAACGTATTAAATACAATTTCATGACACAAACATGTGTTTTGAATTAAGACCGTATTTTTTATTTTTACATTATGGTACAAATAACACTTAGTCGTCATTATTGTCAGCAATGAAATACTCATCAAGATCTTAGAAATTAGGGGCCATGTAATCAGAAATTTTAATGAAATTTAACCTAATTGTGTCTAAAGATAAGCCTTCACTCTTCTGCTATTTAAGTGAAGAGACTGTTCTAAACATTTGAGGGTTTTTACATGTGTCGCTAAAGTGTAGTGTTGTGTATTCACTGTGCTGTTATTGATCCATTTTCACCCATGTTTTCAGTTCTTAACCAATGGCAAGCTAACATTCAAGGAGTTCAAAGAACTGCTGACTGTGGTCAAACGTGTTCCCTTGAGTGCCATTGATGGCCAGTTGTGTCCCTTCATGAATATGAGCATTGCCTGGTACAAGGAGTTAGTACGTGTTCTCATACACAAGTACACAGAGACACACCGACACTATGTGAGCACTGATGGCCGAGAGGAGTATGTTGTAAGTAACTGCAATAAGACATGGGGACTGGCACCTCCTATGTTCTTCCAACAGTAGCATATCCATAGGTACCGGCGCCCCCTGTGTTCTCTCAACAGTGGCATATCCATGGGGACCGGCACCCCCTTTGTTCTCTCAACAGTAGCATAGACATGGGGACCGGCGCCCCCTGTGTTCTCTCAACAGTAGCATAGACATGGGGACCGGCGCCTCCTGTGGTCTCTCAACAGTAGCATACACATGGGGACTGGCATCCCCTGTGTTCTCTCAACAGTAGCATACACATGGGGACTGGCACCCCCTGTGTTCTCCTAACACTAGCATACACATGGGGACCAGCGCCCCCTGTGTTCTCACAACAATAGCATATACATGGGTACCGGCACCATGAGTGTATAATAACCTATTAATTTATTCAAATAATAGTGTGCCCAGCGTAGTACATGAAGTCCTTAAGAAGATTAATTCACGGCCACTTTGCATTATTGTGTACTATAAGCAAATGGTACAACATGATGTCTATTTTAAGTGGAACTTGCAGGCTAATTCTTTATATCTGTGATTGTTAGGAACAACATATAGCAACGATGTGAGTATGAAGTAGGTTGAAAATTGCCAAATGTTTTTAAGAATGAATTCTGTGGGGAAATTTATTCGCCGCGCATCATTAAACTTGTCTAGTAAGTATCGTAACCTGGTGTTGGGGAATAACACTGCATGATGGTAGTTATGTGAGCCCCCAGGGTACGTCATTAGTGCCATGGTCGCCTATTTGCAGAATGTTTTGTTTTCACATTTACAAATTGTCAGTGTATACAACTGCACTTTGTTTAGTGTATGTTATGTTAAAGTAGCATTGTCGTTTAGTTCCTGCTATACAAAATCGTAGTTAGCTGCATGTAAATACATCAGTTGATGGGGTAGCCTGACTAACTATGCTGTTCACAGATATCTTCGTTTAAACTGGGTATATTCCGTGACAAAAAACAGCTTTTGATTTGGACCACTTACCATTATGAAATTGGTCTCGAACTGTTTCTTAGTCAAAGTAGACGTGATTTTTGGACTGGGAAAGAATTGACACTTTGTTACTGCTGAAGACCAGTCTGTACAAGGTGACTTGTCATAGCATACCATTGTATTCACTGAGCATGATCCGAGCAATACTGAACTGTCATGTTCTTTTCAAGACCAAAAATCAGTTCTGAGTAAGATCAATATTTTATATTGCGGCAAGTGATGTAAATCAACAGGTGCTTTCTTCAATGCGATGCAGGTTTGTAGCCACTTTAAGGGGTTTAGACACAGTTTAAAGTTGAATTTTATTTTCCAGGCTGTGTTAAACCCCAACTATCTCGATGCGTTTATTCTGCTGAAAGTGGATACCAACAACATGAAGGCAGTAAGTGACAGGCACACAACCGATGCAGAAGTCATTATAGATTAGCGGAACATTACTCTATGTTCTATGGCTTTCGATGATGTAGTAGAACTAACTTATATGATTAAGCTGCTTCCCTGCACTGTCATACATAAAACAGCAGTTCCACTGTGTATGCTCTCCCCACCAGCTTAATACCGAAAATAACAACCGTGGTTGTGTTGTAATGTCTCCATTGGAAACCAGTCTATTGCCTGATTGCCTATCATCCTTAATGTTTTTTGTGACTTTAAAAATGTTTATCTCGAACAAAGAGTTGAGTCCCAAGCCAAGTGTATAAATGTCTGAGTTCCTTTGTAACTCACAGTTTCTAACCTGGGTAAAGGACAAATTGAGAGAAATTTTTAGAGATCGCTGAATAATCTAATTTTGAAAGAGTGCTGCAAGAACACCATGTTGCATGGCTTCAAATGAATTAAATGGCTTGTGTTGTAGGTCAATAGTGTAACATTGTGTGCTGTGTGTCAATTCTACATTGCTTAGCTAAGTACTATAAACATGAAGTTGTTGATAATTACTTTGTTGAATGATGATTCTATGAACTTATTCCTCAGGAAGTTTTGTTTTTCATAAAACAGCCGAATGTGTTTGCAGGATCTGTGTGCCATGTACCGAGAGTGTGTCCCGAGGGAGGAGCATACCCCCACCACCCCCAGCCTGCCTGCCTACGCAATGCAGAACCACCTGCAGGGGTTTGTGAATGCGTGCTCTTATAATCTGTGGTGCAGTATTATTCAGTAGGTTACTCACACTATGTGTCTCTGTGCCAGGACAGTGGCGACATATTTCTGAGGATATACATTTTCCAGTATTGACTTCTTAAGGTTTTTCTTGTCTCACACTGCAGTTTTTACAAACCTGCAGTTTACACATTGGAATTACACAATGAATGGAGTAGAGTTCATTCATTACTGATCTGCAGCTTGATTCGTTGCTTATTCTGGATTTATTCAAGGCTTGATTAGTGATGTGTGTAGTTTTAATAGATTTGGCCACCAAATACTGACCATTCATTTATTCCTGGCCTAAATATGTCCACGTGCACGTTTAGTAGGACCTGCTACCTCAGTAATGTAAAATTGTATAACTGTACCATGTTTATGGATAAGTATTAAGGGCTTCCAACAGAAGTGTTTGTCCACATGGGTGCAGTATACAGGTGTGGTAGTGGTCCAACTGTCAATTAGATACTACAGAGATATTGCTTGTCATGAAAGAAGTCTGGTTCTCTCTGTCATGAATGGATACATGTATCTTCAGTTTGTTAAAGCCTCACACAGAGCCATCTTTGGTTATTTTTGTCATTATTTGAGGGTGCGGCTCTTTTGTTTTGTTTTTTAATAACAATAATAACAATAATAATTATAATTATTTTGGTTTCAAATGAGTCCTGCCTACAAGGCATGAACAGGATGTAGAGCAATACGGGGTGTTCCAAAATGTACCCCCAATTAGGTTATGTAGCTTGCACTTTCAATTCTGAACCTGCACATTTATATTGTATCTGTTTTTGTGGTAATGCTACGCCAAAATATTCTTAGAGATGTTTTGAAGGTTGAAGAATCATGTTATTGGCAACAAGTGCTGCGTCATGTTTATAGCCAAGTTTATAATGAAAGTTGGCAGTTGAAAATAATGTTCATTGTGAACTTAAAATTGTCATGACTGTATATATGGACATTTTATGAGATGATTGTTTGAAAGTGACATATTTTTGTGCAATAAACTTCTGTCTGAAGACTTATTTTTTCATTTTTCATCTAGTTTATGAGAATACAAAACAGATATTTCTGTTGCCAAAGTAACACTTGATCATGTCAGGCATGGTTCGGTTTGTCAACACTGGTTGTGCAAGACCCTCGAAAAATGGCTAAATTTGGCAAACTTTGGAACATCACATCTCAGAAATGGCTGATCAGATTGATATGAAACTGTTTGACACTACTTTATGCACTGTTTTCAAAAACGTTTCAAGTTTTCCTCTTTTGCATGAGGTGCTATCAAAAATAGAACTTTTATGATTTTTATGAAATAGGTGGCATAAAACAAAAACGAAATGACAATTCATAAAACTATAACACCATTTTTAAAATTTCATCTTGTATGAAACAAAATTTGGTCAAGTTGTATATAACTTTCTCTTTTGTTAAATTTTACTAAAAATACAAAGTCACGTGATTCGATTAACAGCCGATTGGTATATAGTCAAAAATCAAATTCTACAGACTTTCTACTTTCAGAAAATATAAACTTTTACTTAGTTAAAATCTATATTTTTGTAATTTGACTAAATACACGAAGTTGATAACGTCTTGCATAACCATAAATGAATGTTGTGGAACAATCACTCGGCAAGTTGTGAGGATAAGAAAAGTATACAAAATCAAATTGTTCAATTCCTTAAAGCCCCATATCTCAGCGCTGTAACACTGAGAGGGTTAAACTATTTTATCGAACAAGTGAAAGGCTATTGACGGGGGCAGATCACGACATCTTCGCTTTAATTTACAAATTGCAGAGGCAGCTTTATTTGCTTGACTAGATAAGGCTTTAATGGCTTTGGTCCATGAAACTTTTGGAGTAATGTACATAATCAAGTTTTGTAAACGCATTTTAGGAGTAGGCAGTTGTTCAAACTCGGCAATTATGGGAGAATGTAGTCGATTCCTATTGTCTACAAAATATCTTGTTTCTTGTATAAAATACTGGTTCAAAATACTGGAGATGCCTAGTAATCGTGGGGTAAAAGCTGCATATGATATACTTTTTCAGTCAAACCTGATCGGAAGATGTTCCTATAATTGGGCAAGTTTTGTAAGGAAATTTCTGTCTGTGTATGGTTTTTCAGATGTATGGATTAATCAGGTGTGGTAAATCAAGCGTATTTCTTGACTGTTTTTTCTCAACGTGTCAACGACTGTTATTTGCAAGGTTGGCAATCTGATATCGAATGTAACGCAAAACTGCCTTATTATGTGGGGTACAAAACAATGTATCATCTTGAGAATTATCTAGAAATGGTTGGTATCCCACGTGTTTTTATCCAGTCTCTGACTCGATTGCAATGCTCAAATCATTCGTTACGAGTGGAAAGAGGTCGCCACACAAATATTCCCTATGAAAACAGGTTGTGTGAATTATGTAATTCTGGGTGTGTAGAGGACGAATACCACTTTGTGTCAGTTTGTAGTGCGTACCAAGACCTTCGGGTTAAGTACATAAGTGATCGTTTTTGTCATTCTCCCAAAACATCTAAATTTGATTCTCTCATGAGAACTCCAGATAGCCTACTTATTAAATTCGTCCATCACGCTCTCAAGCGTCATAATGTATTATCCAGTTTGAAACGTGGCACCTAACAATGTTCCGTCTTGTACATGATATACTTGGGGCCTATGGCCATGTGTATATGTCTCAATAAATCAATAAAAGTATACAAAATCAAATTCTTGTGATTCTACTATAATTACATTTATTTCCAAAAATTGCTGCCATAACCAAGACATGTTAATAAATTACCCCCATTTGGCACACATGGCACACTATTCTAAGTACTCTCCCAAAGGCTACCTTACTACAATCAGTGCTATATGTTATCACACTACAAGAGATCGACAAAATGAATCCCACATTCAACATAAACACTGCCTTGTGTTGCAATGCATTGCTAAAAACTTAAACTTTGAATGACAAGGAAACCGTTACTATTAAAACGCTATTCTCGGTTTAATTTCCTGGACATCCCTGTTGCCTTTGTAACTGCATGCAATGGGTTATTACATTAAGAGTGGTTGGTAAGGATATGCAGACCATTTAGGCACTTTGAAAGTATTGCCTTGGGTTGATACTTTGTTCTTCGTGTATCGTCTTGGATGGACATATTTGTGTTTTAAAATGTAAAGTCGGCATACATAAGAAAAATTGTGAGAACATGAGGCATTTTGTTGCTATAGCTTAAGAGTGGAAACACTTAGAGGTCGTTGTGATTCAGAAGTAAAATTATAATTCAATTGACCAATAACGGCATTGACTACGATTGTCTTCATTATTTAATATCATCTGGAAATCATTTTTTTATCATCCAAGGCGAGTGCAAGTCTGTATTTTGTCTGTGTACATACAAATCCCTATCGATACTTTTTGACACCAATACAAAACAAAACCTGAAGGCAACTTTATACACCCTGTTCAGCAAAGTGATGAGCTGCGATTGTTATAACAGAAACTGATTGTCAAAACCTACTGGTAATTCAGTGGCCCAGCAAGCATTATTGCCACCCAGAGCAGAGGGTGCCGGGGTAGCATTGCTGGACTGAGAAACTAGGCTAAAAAGGAACTAGCTTTTCTAAATTATAATTTTTGTTGACAAAAAGAAATTCCACCAATCTACTAAGCTATGTCCCAAACTAAAGAATTTCTCCTTAAATGACTGATTGCAAGAAATAAATGCACATTTAAAGTTGCATTTTACAGTGTTTAGCTGACTAAAACAAAAATTCGGAATCTGACCTCATTTTACTTTCATAAAATTGGTGTCAAAATATTCTTTACCGAGACAGGATTCTATCTCTGTTACAGACAAGAACATCAAAACCATCAGCGACAAGAAAATCCTTATAACCATTGATTGGACTTAGTCAACCCTAAAATTCCATGCACATACACCGAATTGCCTGTGACCTGAGAAGTTAGCAGAAATAGAATCCTATCAAAATGACAAATTCAATCTTCATTTTTTGACTTCCTAAACATGCTCAAATACAGCTTTACCAAAGATAAACAAACAATTAATTGCTAGTCGGCACCATCTAACATAATGTACCATTCCCCCCCGAGACAAAATAATTAAAGCACCATTTCAAACTCAATAACCCCCCCCCCACTTAATACATTTTACAAACATTGTTATTATCAAGGAGAAACCCAATTAATCATTAACATCAGAATGATTTCATTCATTCACCACACTGTATGGAATGAGTAGTTCATGCTCACATGTAATTTTACTCAAAACTGGCCCCATCACATAGAGTTGGCTAAAAGATGTCACTGTTAATGAAAACAGAATTCCTCTTGCAAGTTGGACAATAACTTAATTAATGTAGAGACATTGCAGGTATCTAGGACTAGAATGCGCAACATTAACTACGTCAACAAGCACCATTCCATAAATTTCACCAAAGTTCATGTCTCTCATTCATTGTTGTCTCCAAATCCATTGGGGTTGTTAGACTGCCATCTCCATAAATCTTCACCTAAAATCAAACCAGAATAGGTTTCACCAGAAGTGAGCAGTATTAAATAAATGCATTATTTTCTTAATTCACTACACTATTAACAAAATACCTTTAAGCATTAACCAAAATAAGTTCTTCAACCTAATGAGATAATAAAAAGGCTGCATCACAGGGATACCATTGTCCGTGTCAGGAACATTTTCATTTTAATAAACAAGAGCAACGCGGAGCGTTGAAATGCGCCCACGAATGCATCACAAATGGTGTGCTTTTGGGGTTATTTATTTGTATCATAAAAATGGCCACTAGATGGCGCAAAACGTAAAATCCATCAAAAAACGGGAACATGCCATATTTCATAAAAATTGTCAAAGAACTTCAGAGAAACAAAGGAAAACAGAACAAAATGAAATTGCCACTTGTGGGCACAGCGTCCGTTCCATCTGCCTGAAAGTCCTCGTCTGTTGTTATCTTCATATAAATTCACTTACTAAATTTAATACAGATCCTGCAGTGGGTTTTGGAGATACAACTATGGGCGCAAAACAAAACAAAACTACCACTAGGAGGCGCCACAGTAGTCAGTCGCCATCATCAAATGTTCTCTTCACATTGAAAACATATATGCCAATTTTCAAAACCATACCTAGAATGATTTGGTTGATCGAGGGGCGGACGTCAAAAACAAGATTTGAAAACAGCAAAAAATGGCCACCAGGTGGTGCAAAATACCTAGATTCATCCAAAAACAGGTTGGTAGCACCACCTATATTCAAAATTTTATGAAAATCTGTTGAGGACTTTTGAAGATAGAGACTGGGAAACGTAAAAAGCTAAAATAGCCACTAGGGGGCACACCACTAGTCGGATCCGTCCGAAAGTCGTCGTCATTCATTGACAACATCATATAAATACACTTGCTAAATTAAGTAAAGATCCTGCAAACGGTTTAATAGATACAGCCATGAGCGCAAAAAAAACAAAACTGCCACTAGGAGGCGCCAAAGTAGTCGAACTCATAGGAAAATCATCGTCAGCCGTCCACTTCATAGCAAAATCATACAGTCATGCGAATTTTCACAATTATCCTGAAAGCAGTTTGGTTGATAGACGAGTGGACACCAAACAACAGACTCGAAAAAAGTTAAAATGGCCCCTATGTGGCGCAAACTAGGTCGAATCCATCTGAAAACGGAGAGATAGCGTCATCTCATTAACAGATGTTTCTATGCCATATTCTATGAAAAAAGTTTGAGGACCTTTGAACATACAGAGGTAAACATAAAAAAACTAAAATTGCCACTAGGTGGCACACCAGTAGTCAGATCCGTCTGAAAGTTGTCGTTCTCCCTTGTTGACATCATATAAATACACTTACTAAATTTAGTAAAGATCCTGCGAGTGGTTTAGGGGATACAGCCATAGGCGCAAAAAAAAAACTGCCACTAGGAGGCGCCACAGTAGTCGAAGTCGTCCGAAAATCATCGTCAGCCATCCACTTCATAGTAACAACATACATGCCAATTTTCACAATCATCAATTGAGCGGTTTGGTTGATAGAGGGGTTGACGCAAAAAATAGACTTGAAAACAGTAAAAATGGCCACTAGGTGGCGCAAACTAAATCAAATCCATCTGAAAACAGGAGGATAGCGTCATCTTACTAATAGGCGCCTATATACCAAATTTTATGAAAATCCCTTCAGTACTTTTGAATATACAGAGGTAAACGTAAAAAACTAAAATTGCCACTAGGGGGAACACCGGTCGTCGGATCCGTCCGAAAATTCGTGCATGCCGTCCCATCCACGGATGGAACACATGTGCAAAATTTCATGAACATATATGTCAAGGCGTTTTGGAGATAAAGCAGCGGACGCCGGACGGACGGACGCCGGACAGAGATGACGGCATAATTCGTCCACATATAAATATGTGGGCGCATAAAAATGTAAACTAACGAAACACTAGCGGTGGATCAAGGAATACTTCAGAACTGCAACATGCAAAAATATGACTGTTTAACTTAGTACACACAAGAAAAGACTATTGACACAACAAGACTGCCTGCTAAAATGCCTGACGGATAAGCAGTATTGTGAGTTAATATCTATTTAGAGTATTCTGTAGTTACACCTCTAACATTCAAAGGCGAGGGAATCAAGATAAATACGCCATAAAAGTGAAAAAAATGGAATGATAATTCAAAGAACACAGAAGTCAGTTTGCTTATAATACATGATTGTAATTTATCTGAAGACTTACACATCTCATTAAGGCCACGAATGGCCTTCCATGACAACTCCTTCTCGGCCAGCGAGGGGTCAGCGTACACAGATCCGCAGTCCCCGCCGCGTCTGCCCACTATTTCATATGGAATCTACAGCAAATAACCAGGAATAATCAATGCTGATAGAGGGAGAGAGAGGGAGGGAGAGAGAGAAACAAGGCTCACTGTTCACACAAATAATAGGATTTCCAGTGAAGACTAAGATGCTAATATCTGACCACCAACAAAGTAAAAAATAGTTATTGATAATTAGAAAAACAGATAATTTATTTAATAATATATCATAAGATTTCAAGACGCGTCACTTGACTTGTACCTTCAAGCAATAAAATGACACACTACAGCAACAACCAAGTTGTCACGTGTGAACATACTGTTATGGTTTATCACTTTAACTATTGAGCCTGATGAGACAAAGCAAATGAAATATTGAGAACTAATTTGTAAAATATATAATTTTCTTAATGTGTCTACAGGAGTGTTTTACTTCATCGACATCAACCTCAGGTCTGTTTCATGAAGTCACTTAAGACTTAAGATAGAAATTTGGTCTTAATGCTCCCCATAACTATTTCTGAAAACTATTGAAATCTCCCTTGAGCAAAGGTGCCAAGTCTCTGAGAATATACACATATTAACCATTAGTTACTGAGATGATTTCTATAAATCATATTGTGCTAATAATTACTTGGCTAAACCATTATTTACCAATTGTGAAGTGAGAGCGGAACACCTAATTCCTGTCTTAAGTATTAAGTCACTTTCATGCTTTCAACGCTAAATGACAGTCTTTTTATACACAAAAATTACATATATTTCACAAACTTGTACAAAAAGTCCAGATCCTTAAGCATCCACTACAGAGTACCTACCGTTCTCCCGCTTGCTGTCTGTAATGTCTTTATCATGTCCAGTACTGAGCTACCAGTGCCAGTACCAAGGTTGTATACAGTGAAACCTAATTGTTCTGACAGCTTGTTCATGGCAGCCACATGGCCATTGGCTAAATCAACTACATGTATATAGTCTCGTACCCCTGCAAGAAAAGTATAAGAAAAATTTATAACCTTTAATCAGGCAAGTGTGCTACGCGTTATTCAGTTGATTGGTATACAAATATCATGTATTTTTATAACTGATTTTTTATTATTCTCATTGTGCCAAGAGTAAGCTAGAGTTCACCGAGATGCTCTTGGGGACCCATTATCTAGTTATTAAATATTAATCTAGTGCTAAAAATCAGAGGACTTAAAAACAGGCAACATATAGAGTATATGCCTCCTGCTAGTCACAGAGGAATACAGTTATGGACAGTTACGATCAAAAAGGGTGGACTTTTCATAAAGAACCAATGAATAAGTCTAGAATTTCACCCTAATACAAAGAACTATTTTTCTTAAGATAAGTTGACATTTAGGTATTACGCTATATCCTCTATGACTTGCTATTAAAACAAAGTACAGTGCATAAAACAGTTCTCCTCACGACATGAAATTTTATCCATTTCAAACACATTCTTTATTTAAAAGACAAAAATGATAACGGAATTTTCTTAACAGGACACCGAACCACTCTTAAGGCTCACCTGTACCATCCTTCGTATTATAGTCATTAAGGCTCACCTGTACCATCCTTAGTATTATAGTCATTGCCGTATACCATCACCTTCTCCCTTCTACCAATGGCCACTTGAGCAACAAATGGCATGAGGTTGTTGGGTACGCCACACGGGTCTTCACCGATCAGCCCAGATTTGTGACAGCCAACTGGGTTGAAGTAGCGGAGAGACACTACATTGAATGACTGTAATGAACACAGTTTACGCAACACTGAATGTCAGTAATGAACACATTTCACCAATGACAATTTGATTTCTCTGAGAATATTCTTGCCCGATTGCTTTGCAACAAATGATCAAATACAGTACATGCCAAAAACGTCCTGACAAAACGACCCAGAATTCCCCATCATGATGCCCGAGCAGAAGTGGAACTCCCAGTTAAGACAGCTGAGTGCAAGCAGATTTACCATTGGAGCAGCTGGAATGACTGGTTAAGATGGGAATGTGTCTGATTACTTCTGTCACGTACTGTACAAGATAAATCATCATTTATACATAACAAAAATTTTAGCCACGAATTAGGTTAGTTAGTACATAAAATGCTGGAAAGTGCCAGATGTATTTCGAAAACCAAGTAATGGTGACACTAAGCTTTGGCATGATCATATCCATTGACAATCAGGGGCAGCAAAAATCCGTATGAAATATCCACCCACTTATAGCTAAGTGTAGATCCACATTCGTATAGAGGAAATACAAGGAAACAGTTTAACACGGTATGACAAGAAGAAGTTTACTGGGAGACAACACACTGCTCAACGGGTTGGTTCCATCAAATCAAAAAGTCTCGACATATAAAAATTGATCATGACCTTTTTTAGTTCATTATCGTGTCTAGAAAAATTTCATCAACAAAGTATAAATTGACTGCCACACACAAACCTTGTCTGATGTACATAGGTCTTTCAGGATCTCCTCTATGAAGTACTTGGTTTTGCCATACGGATTGGTGCATGACCCCACTGGATGTTTTTCGTCTAGAGGCAGGTACTGGGGGTCGCCATATACTGTGGCAGAGCTAGAAAATACCAGCTGCTTCACATCAAACTCCTTCATTACCTGCAAAATGTACAAGAAAGTGCTACAATAATTAAATAGCAGTGGTGGTAAACTGGTGCCTTGCTCTCCTATGTACACTTAAACTTGTCTAAGTCCGATATGACCAGATCGAGTGAGGCCGAATCGGACTTATCTCTGAAACCAGGTGCAAGCGGATCAAAAAATGTGCACTCTTGCAGGGTTACTGAACTAAATTTTTTGGGCATGGAGGGGTGCCGTCCGCATAGTGGCTTAGAATTTTGCCCAGGGCTGAAAATCATGGGTTTCCTTTACACACAATACTTATGAAAGGCCCTCTGAAATTGATATTCAAGGACTCAGTGAAAGCAGTTCTTTGCGAAAACTGCTCTTAGTCATACAACATTTGTTCTGGGCATTAGTAATGCAAGATTTAAACTAAAGTGAGGTGAAAATCAATTTCTGTTAAACGATCCAAATGTTTCCCTGGAGTTGGGTGAAAAACGTTCAAGAACTCTACGACTTACATGTAGAGCCATCCATATAAGAATGAGAGTACCATGGAATTATGTCTGAGTTGAGCCAAGACCAACATACGCACATCTGATTTAAGCAACTTTTACTGTTACAGAGTTAGAACTCCTCATTAACTTTAAGCCGGAGTATTTCAAGTTATTAACACATATTAATTAAATAAAATCCATGTGAAGCGGCCTAGAGAAAAATGTGTGTATTAAATCACAGAATTTTCACCACCTTAAGACAAGGATTTTGTCAAGCAAGGTCATGTAATTTAGTGAAGAAGTTATCTCTTTATATTTGAGATGATACACAGACAAAAGAGTGTTCACAGCGGTTCAATAGAGTGCAACTTACATTGAGCAGACACAGTGTTCCATCTATGTTGTTCTTGTAATACAACAGAGGGAGCTGCACGGACTCCCCCACTGCCTTCAAGCCTGCTAGATGTATCACATGGGTGAACTTGTGCTGTAAAGACAATTATTAACACTGCAATGTAATCAGCTGTTATGCACAGACTCTCCAACAGGTGTGCAATGTCAACAAAGAACTACTTAGTTACCTAGACTACATACTATGTTAAAACAGGTGATAACAATTAAACTAACAAAAACCCAAGCTGGAAATGTAAACAAGAAAGACTATCAGGCAACAGTCTTTAAAATAACTAAATGACTGTGGATATAGCATCTTTAAATACACCCACAAACATGAAAAAAAACTATTTCCTGAACATAGACATCATTTAAACAATTGGGATTAATGTTATCGACGATAATCAACTTTACACATAACTTTACAGACTGATTTAGTTCCTCACATAGAAACGATTAATAAGAATCAATAAATCTATTACTGGACTTACGGTACGTGGAGATGGCTATGTTGCGTCCTCCTCTCGAGGACTTCATCAGGCCACTGAGTTGTCACGTGACTTGTCATGTGATCTGTTGTACATGACAAGTCACGTGACTACTCAGTGGCCTGAGGAAGACGCAACGTTGCCATCTCTACATACCGTAAGTCCAGTAATAGATTTATTGTTTCTTATACTATGACCCAACTGGATGACTGAAAACATTCATCGTAGAAACGATTTAGTTTTAGCTTATTCGCTTGATCAGAATTTTTCGTTGTAAAACATTATTCCTGATAGGCGAACAGACATGTTTACCTTGCTGAAAACATCCTTTAATTGTGACTTGTTTAAAACGTCATATTTGTAAAACGGTATCGAAAGGCCTGAGATTTCTTCGAGTCTATCGACGCATTCTGCGTGAGAAAAGGGCAAGAATAAAAATCACCAGAAAACAATCTACTCCTCAAACATACACAAGCACAACCCATAAGAGCGACCCAGGTGTACAGCATCAAAATGACATTTGGGGACTTAAACAAACTTTACAAAAATACAGGCGTTTCCGTAGTAACAGTAGTATAGTCTTCCACACAATGATCTTCCAGGAAGAAACCAACCTTTTGGAAAACCTCTTTCAAGGCTGGCCTGTCTACAAGATCAACTTTATAGCAAACAATGGATTTTCCTGTGATCTCTTCAACTCGTTTCAAACACTCTGTGAGGGAGACGAGAAAATAAAGAACACTTAAAGCAGAAGAATTCAAGGATAAAGCTAGTGGAATAACAAGTTAATTTCAGAATATTTCATGATTTGCAGTTAATAAATGATATTTTTGCGCAAGTTGATGATGCCTTTCCCCTTCCATATGAATGAACCTAGAATATAGGCAAGTATGCACTTAATATAAAATTACTCAAATTTTCATTTTAACTCAAAAAATCTAAGCACCCAGGCATCCTATCAGAGCACTCTTATTGAAAAGAGTACTTTCCTGTCCAAGAAAATACCAAGAAACAACGAATCAGTAGTTCATTTCAAACAAAGCAAATAAAGCATAGGGTAAATTGCATAGACTTTCAAGCTAAATTAATTGAAATTACACAGCAAAAACACATTCAAGGAAAGCAGTCAAGCCACACTGAATTATGTAGTGAAAAAGTAAGCAGCAGTCTCAAAAAGACAAGATCTGTTGTGCATAAAACAGCTGATTGTGTCAAAATAATGCAGACAGTATTTTAAACAATAAACTGCACATATAATGTTTGGACAAGTTTTATTCAGATACTGGCTGTTGAACAATGTTAAGCCTGTTACGCAAGAGGGTGCTGCTAATAGTTAAGGAAAATTCTTCAATTTGGGACAAAAATAATTGCTACAAATGCCATATTTCTATTGATCAGAGGGTTACTACATAATACATCATTGCAAATGCTCAAAATTTAAGTAAATGTTGTTTGAGAATGCCTACACTATACAAACCGAGCCAAAACCAAAGTAAATTTTTCTGAAAAGTTATTTTTGTTGGGAAATTTGACAAAATGAAATTTCACTTGTCCGTCATTACGTGACTCGAACTGAAAAATCTTTTTGTAACCACGGAGACTTCTTCATGGACTAACTCAGTTGACTTGGATCCAGTTTATTTTACAACATATCTGACAAGGCGGCAGAGTGACTAAAATATGAAAGTTCACACGGTAGTTCCATATGTATTTATGTTTATGTATATGCAAAACTGGTTAAATACATGACTTTTGTTATTTTTATTCCATTACGTTCGAATCCTCGGAACAAAGTTCGACGTTCCACAGAACATTGGTAAAGTAACTGACCAAGAGACATGATTAAAAGCCACATGATATTTCAAAACATACTTGCTGCACTCTCAAGTGGACATAAAACGACGCAGTAATACCACCACAGAGCAAAAGCAACGACAAGTGTCGTGTATTTAACCAATTTTGCATAACCGAAAACGTGATACCCAAGTAGAACAAGAATATGTATGAGTATGTGTATATAAAGCTCCTCATTTTGAGACACAATACAAAACTTAATTTGTCATGATTCTCAACAAAATAAATTTGCAAAACATTTTACTTTGATTTCAACATAGTTTGTATGGCAAACCTGTCAAACTACTGTATAGGGGAAAACTGTGAGCACTTGCAATGGTAAATTTCTAAAAATTAAAATTATGGCTACTTTTGTAATAAATATGTTCCAAATTGAATATTTTCACATTTGTCAGCATGTATCTATGTCTGCTGAAACACGTCAGTGCGTATGTCTCCATTGCTTGACATTTACGCTGACCTACACATAGAGTTACATTGCTATGGTCCATCACGCTCAGTCTATGAATCTACCAAGCAAATCCAGGTCATGAGAACAGCAATAAAGATAATGACCGGCAGTAAAAAACTCTATGTTATTAGTAATGAAAATGTGCTCCATAAAGGCATGATGAATGGTACGTCATGAAAGTTCGAGATAACATTTACAACATAATTCATATATTTTTAACAATGTAAGCACAAATAATTATTACATACCCCTGTTGCTCAGCATCATAGCATTTTAAAATACTGTCCTAAAGCAGCATAGAGTGCTGTAAATTTGGTTCACGTTTTGGGGATGGAATCCTGTGTATTGGTTTTTTATTATGACGGGTTAGAGTTTTTAATTAAATGCACTGAAAAAAAGGAGTAAATGGAATTCACTGATAGCTTCAAACGAAATATTCGCTACTGTTAACTTGATTCACTCAATTTTTTAACATTTAAAAACTTTAAAAAATTTGTGAGTTTGGTTTGACCTCAGTAGCCCTAATTGCGTCTTTAAAAACTATTCACCAACCCATGAACTTATTATAATTATAATTATCAGCATTATCTGAATGTGCCATGAGGACCAGTGTGACTTTTTCACACGAGATAAACTATGCACAAACCATAAAAGATTTTATTTTATTTTACTTGTGCTCTCCAGTGGAGATGACAGGGTTAGTAAGGTCAATCAAAAGGTATAATCAAGATCTGTAAATTGTGCGAATTTGCATTTTCTACAAACACGGTCATTCAGTGAGAAGTTTAAGTCATTCTACTGCCAGAAATTGCAAAAATTTTACTTAATTTTTCTATTTCGTATTTTCGAAAGAAATCACACTGAAAGTGACTTAATTGTGAATATGATTAAATAGTTATTTCCCAAAATACTGCAGCACCCTCTCAGTATTTACCCACAATTCTGCACATCCCTTTGGCACTTGTGGCCTCACATTGCTGCCATCATCATTACTACTTTACATTAAAATTAGTTAGCTATTTGTTATTCTGATGCGAACAAAGTTTACTGCGGCTGGTTGCAATGGAGACAAGCAAAATTGAAAAGCTGGGAGTTTTCTGACTGTAACACATTCATAACTTGTCCCAGTGGGCTCAGAAGTGTGTTCGATTCCTACATTTCAAAATTTAGGTCAATCAGACGAGGTACTTTTCTAGTTCTGCAAATGAAGAACTATGATTTCGAAATGAGGGAACTGCTTTGCATGAAAATGTGTTATACAGGGCTCAACATTAACTTTTTAAGCCACTTGCCCTTTGGGCAAGTAGTTGAAATTTTTACTTGCCCGAACAACGAATTCACTTGCCCCAAGTACAATCCCAAATAGCACCGTGCATGTGCACACCTAGGTAATGTGTTACCGTAGGGCTGCCTGTGCTGAGCCTCCTCTTGTGT